>JXCR01138409.1:11257-24613 GCA_002079205.1 Phalaenopsis hybrid cultivar | reverse complement strand
ATATATATATATATATATATATATACATAAATTAAATATCCTTCCGAAGCAAGGGACGGGATTTCGATTCTGGCAACAGACAACTTCCAATGTGCAACTCCTCAACTCTTTAGTGCCGACACCACTTGAAGACCAAAAACCATCGCATCAGCCTCTACAATCAGAGGAGAAATAGGAACAGCCTTAGCCACAAACCAATAGAGAATATAACCCATACGACAAACACCTTCCATACTGGCACTATTAGCCTTCCAGCAACCATTAATAATAATCTTAATATAAGGTGCACAAGGTTTACACCGATGCAACAAAGTAATATTCTTATTAGAGGAGCAAATAGGAATAGACAAATTATGCATCATACAAGCCATCCTACTTGTAATTTTCTTATTAGGGAGTCAAAAATTTGATTCCTTTCATAAGAAAGATAAATCTTCCCAACCGTGTGAAGAATATTAGCCTCACCTTTTCTATACTTAATATCATTATGAGTAAGCCAAACAAACCACATAATAAAAGCAGGGATAACTGCAAATAATGCATTGCCTTTATGTCTCCAGGAATGTAAACTATAAAAAATACTAGCATACTGAGAAAAGGAATTCAATAAGTTTAATTTCATAGTAACCTGATTCTAAATCTCCACAGTAAATATATAGATAGAAAAAAGGTGAAGACTAGTCTCCTCATGATTCCTACAGAGAATACAATAAGAAGGAAGCTATAACCCCTTCAACTTAAGCAAATCATTAGTAGGTAAAAAATTATGCAAAACTTTCCAAATAAAGAAAGATATGGAAGGTTTGACCCATGGATTCCAAATCCAGCTAAGATCCAAACCCTGAAATTCCTGAAAGAGTTAGCCATGCTTTTAACAACAAAATCACCCATCTTACCTTTGATCTTAGGTACATCAATGTTACCACTGTTAATAGGGACATAAGATATAAAAAGAGCATCATCATTATGAACCATCTTATTAAGTTCATTAAAACACCAATGATTCTCATACTAAAGATCCTTGACTTTAATATCAATAGTCACAGTACCACCATAAGAATCAACTAAAGCCCCGTTCCCCATCCAATCATCAAACCAAAAAGAATAATCACCTTTACCAATATCCTAACAAATAAGATCATTAGTAATTCTGGCAACTTTAAGCATTTCACGCCAAATAAAAGAATCTTTCTTATTACAAGTAATTTGAAGTGGATGCCTAATCAAACTATATTTAGCATGCATTAAAGTAGCCCAAAGAGAATTATTCTTACAAAATATATACCAAAGCTTCATATAATTAATCTTAATAGAATTAGCTAAGCTAAGAAAACCAAGACCACCCTTCTCAATGGGCTTACAAAGTTTCTGCCATCTAGTCTAGTGCATCTTAGTATTACCATTACCTTCCTAAAGGATGTTATTAAAGAGATTTTTAATTGTTTTAATAATACCCTGGGGAAAATCCATAATTTGAAAAGAATAAAGAGGAAGAGAAGTAAGAAAACTTTTGAGAAGAGTGATGCGACCTCCAAAAGAAAGAAATTTATTTTCCCAAGATAAAATCTTATGTCTAATTTTATCAAATAAATTTAAACAAAGAGTACTTCTCATTTTACCTTTATTAAAAGTGAAACCCAAATAGTTCAGTGGAAACATAGCTTTATTACAGCCAGTATAATCCAAAATCCAATTCTTTTTAGCAACAGAGATTCTCTTGGAACAATAGAAGAAACATTTAGAAGTATTAAAATTTAAACCAGAGACCTTCTGAAAATCAACAAGAGCATCCCAAACTTTCCTAATAAAAAATTTATTACCATTAGTAAAGATCATAAGATCATCAACAAAAATTAAATGAGAAATGCTCATACCACCTTTATGAATATAATTCACACTAGGATTGGTCTTAAACAAAGCATTTAGACATCTCAATAAATAATCAAAAGCAAGAATAAAAAGATAAGGAGATAGGGGATCTCCCTATTTTTTACCTTTATAAGCTTTGAAGAAACCATATTTGTTTCCATTAATAAGAAGAGAATAATAGTTGTTGCTAAGAGTACGAAAAATAAGATTGCAAAAAGTATCATTAAAGTCATTAGGACAAAAAATATTCATAATAAAATCCCAACGTATAATATCAAAAAATTTCTTAATATACATTTTAAAAATAATATTCCCTCCTATGCAGTCTTTATCAATATCCATAAGGAGCTCTTGCACAATAAGAGCATTATCACTTATCTGTCTACCTTTCAAAAAAGTAGACTGGTTCAGACAGATAAGTTTATTTAAAATAGGTTGCAATCTCTTAACAATAATTTTAGAAATAATCTTATATTAAATAGTATTAAAGCTTATGGGTCTGTAAGCATCCCAACAGTTAGCATTGTTAACTTTAGGGATCAAGAAAATATTAGAGGATTTAAAATACTTAGGCAAATCAAGACCACAAAAAAAATCTTGAATAACCAATACAACATCAGCCTAAATAATATTCCAAACATGTTTATAGAATTCAACCATGAAACCATCAAGGCCATCCGCTTTACGAACCTCCATCTAATCAATGTTATCTTTAATCTCTACATGACTAGGAATACAAGTAAGTAATGAGTTATCAAAGAAAGGAACAACGTTATAAAGAGAAATATCCAGCTGAGTCAAATAAACATCATTTTTTACTAAAGACATTAGAAAAGAATTGAACACCACTTTGAGCAATATAATTAATATTATTGAGCACCGTACCATCAGGGCTAATGATTTTGGAAATCATATTAACCTTATGTCTATTCTTAATGCAAGCATGGTAGTAAGCAGTGTTTCTGTCCCCATCCAAAAAATGAATCTTAGCAACTTTTTGAGCATAAAACTGCTCCATCTTAATGACCTCATTAAGATGTTGTTGCCCCTAAAATAAAACAACCCATTCTATAGATTTGTTAGCAAAATAAGATTCAAGAGAAGCAACCTTATCTTCAAGTTGCTCAATGTTGTGGTGTAAGTTCCCAAAGACCTCACAATTCCATTTTCTAAGAGCTTTAGCTAAATTCTTATGTAAGCTCCAAAGTGTATACCCAAAAGACCCAATAACATTAGATTTCCAATTATCTTTAATAAACTAAGTATATCTTTTATGAAAGGTCCACATATTATAAAATTTAAAATTATACTGCTTTATATTATTGATGTCCATGATTTTAACAAGTAAAAAAGCATGGTCAGAAGCATTACTGTCCAAATGTTGAACTTTAGAAAGAGAAAAAATATTAATCCAAGAAGGATTAACAACAATTCTATCAAGACGTTCAAAAACCTTTCCTCTATGCCGAGTAAAAGGATTCCCATGGAACCCCAAATCATAAAGCCCAATATCCAACAAGGTATCATTGAATTTAGCAATTAGATTGAGATTAGTAGGATTTCCACCTTTCTTCTCAAGAGGAGAAGAAACACTGTTGAAATCCCCTCCCATAAGCCAAGCTTCATTCTCCTGCTTAAGAGATTTAATCAAATTCCAAAGCTCCAAATGAGCCTGCTTAGTACATCCAACATAAATAATAGAAAAAAGAAAAGACTCATTAAGATAAAAAATTATCAAATGTAATAATTGAGTTTAATTGATTAGAATCTCAATACTCACTGGTTCTTTCCATAAGAACCAAATCTTATTATTAGAGTTTAGAAGCACACACTTTGAAAATACCCCTAATATTCCAGATTAAGGTGTTAAACTTCATCAATAACAAGCTTACCCTTGTTTAGTCTAGTAATAATATCCATGGAAGGCTTAACAAAATCCTTACCCTGCACTTGGGTTTGAACATCCTCCAAATTCATATGACGCAATTCATGAACACCTTTAAATTTTCTTTTCCAAGATGATCTTTAAATCATCTAATCCTCTTCCAACTCATTTCAAGTAAGAGTAGGCATTCCTGAGTAGCCAGTCCATCATGCAGAACCATCTGTCTATCTAATTGCAAGATTTCAAGGGTACCAACCTTATCAGTATCTTGGACCATAACAGTAGTATCAATATTACCATTCTTAACAAAATCAGTCGTAATAGCAGAGGTGTAATGAATAGCATTAGAAGTTTCAGTAACCAAATAATTTTCAACCAATGTACTACCCATATTATTATGCTCATTCATAGAAGAATCAAACTGATCATATAAATAATGCAAAGAATCCTCTCTAGGAAGATTCGCCTCAGTGTTTTTCAAACCAAAGTGCAACTCTTTATGCATCTATTTATTGTTATTTTTATTTGTTTGTAATTTAGAATGGGCATTAAAATAATGAGAAAGAAGATGACCAAATATTTTACAATTAGTGCAATAATGTGGTACAAATTCTTGTTCAGCCTTCTACCAATAATCATCATTAGAATTCCTCATCCAAATAGAATCGTGGAAAACTAAAGTAACATCACATTCAACCAACACACTAGCCATAGAAGGCCTAGAAAAATTACAAGTAGCAACATCCATTTTCAATGGCTTGCCAAAAATTAATCCCAAGGAATAAAGAACTTTTGGATTGAAGTAATGTAGCTTCAATATAGGAAAGCAAATCCAAACAGGGACCTCGTTGGTAGGATTGAAATTAGGTGTCCATTTAAGAAGTTTCAAGTAACACTTCTCAATGGTCAAGATTTTATTAGCAAATAGAGAGGTATAATCCTTTTCAAGCTACAACTTAATTATTAAGTTACGACTATCAATTAACCCTAAATTCCATCCTCCAACCAGATGATAATTTGAAAATAACTTAGGAATAACCTCCACTTTGGGATGAGTAAATGATAAATTATCAATTAAAGTATACTTTAATGGTTTAGTGAGAATGTCTGTATCTTTTTTAGTAAAAAGAAGAGTAGGTCTACCATTATTGTGAGAGGCTTGTTGAAGCAATCCTCTGTTATTACTATCCTTTATTTGCTGTTGAAAATCCACAGAGAAACAAACTTCTCCAGACCCAAAAGGTTTACCTGAAACCACATCTTTGAAGGAGGGTGCTGCAAAAGCCATGAAAAAGAGCAGGATAGAAAGAAACAAGCCAAAACTCCAAAGAATAGATAAGCCTAGTTAGGAGAAACTGAGAAAAGAAACCTCCCAACGTAAAGGATAAAAACAAGGGACAATGAAGCAAACCATCACAAAGAACTAAAGAAAACAACAACACTAAATAGAAAATAAGAAAGTGAAATAGATTTAAGAGAATAATGGAAAAAAGAAATCGGCTAGGAATTAGGCACAGAACGAAAGAAGTGAACAAGAACTAGAGAGATGAAACGGTTGGCGTTGCAGCTACAGGACAAAGAACAAAATCACTGGGAGAAGAAAGTGGGAGCTTGGCCACAGGACTTTAAACTCTATACGACTCGGGTTACCTTCCTCGTTATTTTTTAGTAGAAGTCTGAAATTAGAGAAGAAGTGAAGGCGTGAAGGATTGGATGTCTAAGTATGAGTTATTTCCTTCCTAGCAAGTTTTGTGGGTCAACGATCATTCCCAGTCAAGCGAACGGAGGAGGCGATGAACTCGATATTTCCCAGTCAAGCAAATGGATGAAGCTTGTCAAAGAAGGAGACAGGTAAAAGTGGTTGTGAGAGCAAATTGAATGAATTTATATATAATCAAGTTAGCATGTCTTTATGCTCAAGCAAGTAGCCATGATCTTTCGTGAGTCCAAAAGGCCTTGACAAATTCTTTTTGTAGTGTGGTGAGCTCTTTGTTTGTGAGCACCCAATAATTAAGCCTGGCACTCATCTGCTTGGGTGATTTAATGCTAGTTTTTAGTAGTTATAATGAATCTTCACATATTTGTCTTCATCATTACAATCTACAAAGCAATTCTAAATTTGTTTACTGTAACCTGCAATAAATAAGTTTAATACTTTGGATATATAATTAATTCAATGCTTTTATTATATCATTAAAGGGCAACTATATAATTAACAAGCAAATAATTAAAATAATTTTCTACTGTAGTGTCATCTAGTAAATAAAAAATCATATATATATANATATATATATATATATATATATATACTTTTCTTTTAGGAAATAAGCTTTATAAATATTCATTAGTAGCTTGGAGGAATTCTTCATCTATTAAATTGATATTACCCATTTTTGATTTATCGGCCAGGCTAGGAGAATTTTTTGAACTAATATTGTACTAAGGTTAGTCCAAAAAAGTTTAGAAAAGGAAGCCCAAAAAGATCTAGAGATCAGTCTTTTGTACTCCTTCCAAAAAATGTTAAATGAAGAAAATATTGATAAAAATGAGACAAAGAGGATATTGTCAAAATTCCCACTATAAACAATCTCATCAAGAAGGTTCATTCGAGTTCCCAATCAAATTGGAGTATCACTTTGCTTAGCAAAACTTGGATTGAATCTATAAAGATCATTTATGGTGATATGAAATTACTCAAATGGCTTAATGAAGGTGATTAGATGATAGAGTTAAGAGCACGCACCGTTATAATCATGGCTAGGAAAATGCCTCTAAAAGAGTGAGTAGTAGTTAGTGATTCAATAAGGTTTCTTATGTCATCGTAAGTCCTTAGCTTTAAAATGTTTTTTTTTTGTCAATTGGCTGATTTCTACTTTAAAATGTTAAATACTACTTAATAGTTTATTGAAATCTAGCTTTTTAGAAAGTCTTGTAAGATTCATCTTGAAATCTTGACCTAGATATTTTGTTCAGTAAAGAATCATTGCAAAGTTTTCAATGCCTTGAGAGTGGATCTTGAAATATTGATGAAGGAGTTCATCATGTTACAAAGAAGTATATGCTCTTAAGCAAGTCAATTTGTATTAGTGTCAAGTTCATAACTTGGCACTTCATTCAAATGTGTGGTCTTTTGGACTGGCTTCCACTTATATGATTGAGTTTGAGAGTTCACAAATGAGTAGTCCATGCTTGAATTATTAGTATTTCTAGAATAATTTTATATTTTAAAGTTTTTTTCTTATCGTATTAATGATGTGACAGATTTCATTTAAATTTTTTCTACAATAACTATCAAACTAATGATTTGTAATGCAAAAGAATTATTTGATGCCTCAAGTTTTTTTCGTCTTCAATATAAACTTCTAACAACTTAGTTCATGTAAACTCTTTAATTTTCTCTTATTTGTCTGTGAATATTTTTAACTTGAGATCAACCTCATCATTTTTTCTTAATGTCTTCCATGATTTCAAAGGTGTTACTTTTTGGAGCCAAAAATATGTTTATAAGGAAATTAGAGTTTCACTTCATTGGTGTTGAAATAAAATGTGAAGTCATTGATAAGAGACTACAAGAAAGTTGATGACTTCACCTTGTTTGTTTTGATCATTGCATTATATCTAATATAATAATGTAATAAGAGTTATATTCATATGAAAATCAAATTAAATTCATGTTATCTCCACTTCTTCTAAGGTATAAGTTATCAATTGATATTGTGAAGTAGTAAATACACAAATAGTTCCTAGCTAACTAGCATGTGTAGTCAAAATTTTCATCTATTTACTGAATGAGTGAGTGGAGTGGTAAATTTGTCTCTGGAATTTCATTTTCATTATCAAGACCATTAAAGATGCAAGCTTTACTTTCTTAATGTTTAAGAAAATAAAATGATTAAAAAAATTTTATGGATTGGAAGAAGATGTTCTTCTTGAAAAAGTACACCAAGGTATGAACTTTTGAAATAAGCCTACATGACATCTCATTGCTGAGTTGCATCCTTTGCAATTGTTCAAAAAAATAAGCTTTAACTCAATTTTTGTGCTAATAAATTGAGTTCTCATTTCACATTTCATGCATTAATCAAGGTAGTTATTTAAATTGATCACCTATCAACAAACAAGTTGTTAGTCGGTATAACTTACATGATTTCTTAATTTAGATTAATGTCAAGTAATCTCCAATATTTTTTTTTGAAAGCAAATTTCATTAGTAAAGAAAAAACACAGGGGAGATCAAGTAAATTTCCCTTAATAAAATAAGAAAGAGAAGCAGGAAGTACCATGTCAATAAAAATAAGGTAAGAGGAGGTAGCAGATATAGACTATGAATCAGCAGGCCTATTCCATTCTCTAGATATAAAAGGCCACTTAATGTTCATTCCTTCTGCCAAGATAGTAATTTGTTTGAGCTATTAGGTGATATTCCAATGGACAACTACAAAAGATGCACAACTTTTTCAGAGGGTTAAGGAATCCATTTCCATGATACTAGGAGAGGAGACATAGAAAAAAATAGGCATAGAAAAAATAAGCATAGAAAAAAAATAGAATACCAGTGCCATGATTATCCCTGAAAACACCCCCAATCCCAGACTAATCCCTAGTAAAGCTCCCACCATTGCTAACCTTGAGCCAACCACACTCATATCTCCTCCAAAAGATAGTCATAGACTTCTTAATAGCAGGAGTGTAAGATACAAAAGACATGCAAAGTGCAGAAAACCTTTTCAAAAAATTTTCCTTGATGCCACCATATTCAAACAACTTCTATAAATGCACAAGGATAATTCAAAAAGTAGAATTTGGACCCTTCCAATGATCAATCTCCACATGCTTTAAAAATTTCCTTGCTATCTGATACACCTAAAATATATAGTATTTTTAGACACATTTTTATACATATTTTTGAGATATTACGCTTTAATGGAAGGTATTTTTGTGTTTTTCTTGTAGATACAAGTAAAAATGGAAAAATTGCTTAAAAATGGAAAAATTTTTTGTGAGAACATGTAAGAATCGTACTGTTATTATCTCAGTCAACAATTGGAAAGAATCACTTAAGTTGGATGAATTGCGTTCATATGATTGAGTGCAAATAAATAGGAAAATATTCATTGATGGGTGTAGAGTTAGAGGAGTTAAAAGTGATAGGTTAAAGGCCCCAGCTTGGTTTATTGTTTTAGGTTCTGATACGAGAATGTTATCCCCCAGGTGCAGGGAATCGAGGGAACTCTAGAGTGAGAGCTAGTATCTTCCCTGCATAATCGGTCTTCAGAACTATTCAAATTTTAAATTATCTAATGTTCTTTATAGCATCTCTAGTAAGGGTTAAGAATATTATTGCTTCTATTTGGCACAATAAAATTTGCATACTTCCACAATAGAAAACCTATACTTATTACTGATTCATGATAAGAAGAAAGATATTTTCATATTAAGTACTTTTCTTCTACAAAAACTTTAGTTTTCTTTTTAAGTTATTACTGTTTTGTTAAAATATCAAAAAAACCAAAAAGATTTAAATTTTAAATTCCTGTGTTACTGTTTCGTTAAAATATCAAAAATATCAAAAATATTTAAATTTTAAATTCCTGTAAAACTCATTTTTAGTTTAAGTAATTATCTTTTTAAAAATATAAAACAAAAAGTGCATATTGCATAATCTTCCCTGTGGGTTTGAATTTCAGGTCTTAATCAAAAAGTCTTATATTACTTGATAACGATATGTATACTTGCGTAGTATCTCAATATAAATATACAAAAATTAAAAAGTTAAATTCTTATTTTTCCTTAGGATCAAGTTTTTTGTTTTGTTACAAAATAAGGAAATATAAGTGAAAAAATACCATCAGAACTATTGTTATACTGTGCATAAGCATTAAGTAGGGGATCACTATCCAAATAAACTTCATACAAACATAAAGAAAACTTTGATAATACAATTAAAATTTAAAGAGAAGTCCAAACATCAATCATAAATATTGGAATGGCTTCTCCCAAATAAGACAACAACTAAAGTAACATAGAAAGAATTCCAAGGGCCCATAACATACTAACATAAAAAGAATAGATGGGAGAGAGACTCATCTCCTTTTTTTGCGAAGATGGAAATGGATGGAATTATAAAGCCTCTTAATTTAATAATATCATCAGAAGGTAGGTAAGGGTGAAGGGTTGTTCAAGAAAAAAAGTAAATAGAGGGCTTGAGTAGAGAAGTCTAAAGCCATCTATGATTTTTAAAATGAAAAGGGTATTGAAGATAGCTAGCAAAAATTTTAGACATGGGAGAAACAGAGCAACCCTTGATGATCAATTTGTCTTTTTTGGAAGCATCAAAAGATATTTTTCATATAGAAACAAAATCATGGTTGGAAACCAAATCAGACAACTTCTTGCTATTCTAACCATCACTAGTCCAACACTCATTAATAAAGGAATGAATGTCTATCCGACCTTCATAGTAATTAACAAGTGGACCCCAAAAAGTCTAATAATCAAACCAAAAGCTCACATTACCTTCTCCTAACTCCTAAGTAATAGGATGTTCAACAAACTCCCTATGAACTAACAAATGCTTTCAGAAATTTGAATCAACTAGCTAATTTATGCATGATAGAGGATGAATTTTCTCAAAACAATTTTTTTCTCATTAGCTTAGTCCATAAAGAGTTTTGAGACCTGAATTTGATCCATAACTTGATGAAATTAATAGACAAAGTCCTCAATGGATTCATGCTTTACCAGAGAGGCACTCACCGGGCTCGCATGCAAACATTAAAGATATCCAACAAACAAACATAGGAGGGTGCACCAGAGTGGTAAGGATGAGTAAGTTGTGGAGGCAGTGACTCAGAAAGTTCGGGCATGTTGTGAAGGAAGCGACTCCAGGGATGGTTATGTTGAGGAGGCAGTGACCCAGGGATGGACATGCCATGAAGGTAGCAACCCAACAGATGGGTATGCCAAAGAAGGTAGCGAACCAGGGATGGGCATGCCACAAAGGCAGTGACCCAAAAATTGGGTATTCCAAGGGGGTAGTGACTCGGAATGGGCATGTTGCAAAAGCAGTGAACCTACAGATGAGTATGCCAACGAGGCAATGAACCAAGAATGGGCATTTTATGATGGCAGCAGCCTGACAGATGTGTATGTCGAGGAGGTGGTGATTGGGAGATGGTCATGTCGTGGCTACAGCGGCCCTAACAAATGGGTATGACAAGAAGGCAATGATCCAGAGGTGGGCATTCCATGAAGAAAGTGGTCCAACATATGGGTATGTCAAGGAGGCAGTGAATCAGAGAGAGTGGTGATCCTCACTAGGAAGAACCACCAACATATGTGCAAATGCAATTGCAAACACATACAAGCATGCAAGTGGTCGATCAACCATGTTGGTGTGGTCATTTGGACTGAAGAAGCACGTAGAGCAATCCAGGGTAATTGATCCTACCCAAAAGAATGGGTGATTGGCCTAGAATGGCCGATCAAACCCAAGACAAGTGATTTACATGTATCAATTGATCAAACCCAAAGGATAAGGTGATCAGTTGGGATGACCGATTGAACCCAAAATAATGATCGACATGTAACGGTCAATCAAACCAATGGATGGGATGATCGGCCTAGTATGACTGGTCGAGCCCAAGATATGTGATCGATACGTAGTAGTCAATCAATCCTAAAGGATAGAGTGATTGGCCCAAGATAGTAGATCGAACCCCAGACGTGTGATTAACACATAGTAGTCAATCAATCCCAAAGGATAGGGTGATCAGCCAAAGATGATTGATCAAACCCAAGATGGGCAATCAATATGTATTGGTCAATCAAACCCAAGAGATATGGTAATCAGCCCGAAATGATCAATAAAACTGAAGAGAAGACGATCAATAGAACCTAAGAGAGGATTGAGGATTGCTCTGGGATAATTGGTCGGCCCGAAGTGCTCAAAGGATCACGCATACAACATGTAATATGATCCACACACCAAAGATGACACGAATGGCCATGCATATGCAATACAACCCTGGCGCTCAACGAAAAGTTGAAATTGTCCTAACAACCTTTCATAGTTATTTAGGGTTAACGCTCTTGGATTCGTGGCATAGCCACCTACAACTTTAGCCTGCCAATGTAGAGGGCTTTCCTCTTTGATTTTTTATAGAGAAAACTCTCCACTGTTTGTAGGGCGAACTAGCTACAAAGCTTTTTCAACTCAACGAACGCCCACAATCATGTAGGATGGACTAGCTACAAAGCTTATTCCATCCTTTAAGATCTAACTCAACCAACTTCTCTAGAAAAAGTTGGGAGCGCCAAAGCCATGAGAAATTGGAATTCTGTTCTGACAAGATTTAGACTTAAGGCTGACTACAGGGAATCACTCAACTTTTTATAGAACTTCGCCAATAAATGGGATTCCTATCCAAGGGCATTCTCTAGGGAAATCAATGATCCATCATATAGTGACATCATCTTTATATATGCTTAAAAAATAAGAATTTGATACTGCTTCTAGAAGATTTAAATTCCCGGCAATGGCGCCAAAAACTTGACAACGGTTATAGATTTAATAAAGATGTGTATAAAATATTCAATAATTTCAAAGTCACACTTATCAATGCAAGTATATGTATCGATCAAGTAATACAGGGCTCTAATAGAGTCTTGGATATTGATCCCACAGGAGTAATATTAGGGGCTACGAACTAAGATTTAAAAAATCAATACTTAATCACAACAATATAGTTCGAAGTGCATATTTGTCACTAATAAGAAATTGAAATAAAAATGTAATTTTAATAAACTCTTAATTAACTAATTCTACTAATAAAGTTTATAATGTGAAGTTCAATATATAAGAAAGCATCCTTCTCCTTTTCAAGAAATTTAAGTGAATTGATAAATTGAATCAGTTCAAAATGTATTGTGTCAAATAGGAGCACACCTATTCTTTACCCTTTGAACCAGACATAAAGAACATTGACTAATCCTATGCTTGGTTACTGAATCTGCAGCTAGGCTGGGAGGATACCGGCTCTCACTTTGGAGCTCCCATGTTCCCCTCGCCTGAGGGCTAACATCTACACTTCAACACCCAAACGATAGGACCAAATTGAGGATTTTAGTCAGTCACTCTAAAATCTCTAATTCTACACCCAATAATTTTTATTTCCCTATTTATTTGCACCCAACTTTCAAGGACTTTGAGCTCCCTAAATCTTAGATGTAATTTTCACTTTAGTTGTAAAACTCAACATATTTTAACCAATCAATTGGCCATATTGAAAGTAAATTAAGATTGAAGTGGAAAGATCATCACAACTTCTTTAACATTCTCATGGCACAACTAATTCAAATCAACATTTCACAAAATATCAAGACAAGGAGAAAGACAGAGAAAACTACTCAGAATTTATGGAGAAGATACGACAAAACTTGGAATTTATATATAAAAATAAAGTCATACAAACTTCAATAAGTAAATACCACTTATCTTTAATTCCTCCCCAAGCAAACTCCTCGAAGTTCCTCTAAATCTCTTCCTTTCTTTACAGCACACAGAATTCTCCTTCGAAGCGGCAAGGAGGAAGAAATCTCTC
>JXCR01138407.1:103985-118365 GCA_002079205.1 Phalaenopsis hybrid cultivar | reverse complement strand
AAATTAAAAAGTCCTTCCGAAGCGGGCAACGTGATTTCAATTCTGATGACCGACAGCTTCCTACGGGCAAACCCCACATCAAAAATAGTGCCGACATGTTGTTACTGAAAGATCATTAATGTTAACATCATTTGATGAAGCATATAAATTAATAGAAGAGATGATTACTAATAACTTTCAATGGCCCTCTGAGAGGGTAAATCCTAAGAAAGTAACTAGTGTTCATGATACTAAAGTGATTTAAATTTTCCCATCTCAAGTTGTTGTGATATCTAGGAAGTTAGACCAATTCAGAATGAACTTACCTCAAACACCTCATGTGAGTGAGGAAAACTGGTTGGGACAAATAATGGATTCTAAATTACCTTCTTATGAGACTTTAAATGCAATTAATAATAAACCCAATAACCCATATTCTAAGTACTATAACACATGTTGGAAAAACCACCCTAACTTTAATTGGAATAATAATTATGGTGGTGGAAATCAACAATGGGGGAACAATCAAGCGAACCCATTGAGAAATTGGAACAATTAGGGTAGTACTAACTATAGACCTTCATATCCTCATGATTTTACCAATAACCAAAAAATTAATGAGAAGAATTTATCTATAGAAGAAGTGGTGTTACAGATGAGGAATCAATTTTAAAGTTAGAGTACTGCAATCAGAAATATTGAGGAGCAACTAGGACAATTTGCTAACTCACTTAGCAGTATGCCTCAGGGAACACTTCTTAGTAACATTGAAATTAATCCTAAAGATTAAAAAAGAGAAAGTTAAAGTAGTTAAGTTGAAAGGTGGTAGAGAATTGGATAATAAAGTGCAAGACGAGATTGAAGTTGAGAGGGAACCTTGAAAAATGGAAAAACATCAAAAAAATGTTTCTCATAATATAGAAAAACCAGTCTCTCCAACTAAGATAAATTTAGAAAGATCGCACTGTCATTTCCTTTGAGAATTTGACAGCAGAAGATGGATCAACAATTTTCTAAGTTTCTGGAGATATTTAAGATGCTAAAAATTAACATTTCTTTTGCTGAAGCACTGAAGAAAATGCCAAGCTATGTTAAGTTTATGAAAGATATATTATATAAGAAAAGGAAATTTAGAGATTATGAGATTGTTGCACTTGTTGAAGATTGCAGTGCAATAATTCAGAAAAAGCATCCTCAAAAACTTAAAGATCCTGATAGCTTTAATATTTCATGTGCAATAAAAGAAAGATTTTGTGGACAAGCTTTATGTGATTTAGGAGCTAGCATTAACCTCATGCCCTTACCAATATTCAGAAGGTTAGGCTTAGGAGAGATTTCTCCCACTATTATAACTCTTCAGTTAGTTGATCGATCAATCACTTATCCTAAGGGGGTTATACAAGATGTACTGGTGAAGGTAGATAAAATTTATCTTCCCTGTGGATTTTATTAGTTTATATATGGAAGAAAATAAAGAAATACCAATCATTTTAGGGAGACTTTTCCTTGCTACTCGATGAGCTACGATAGATGTACAAAAAGTAGAGCTAACCATGAGAGTTAATGACCAGGAAGTTACTTTTAATGTGTTAAAATCTATGAAGTATCCAACTAAAGGAAGAGAAGATTAATGTTATAGAATGGAGATTATCAATAATTTAACTAATAACCATTTTCGAGAAAGTTTTGAAGTTAAAACAAGACAACAAAAACCAGGGTATAAAAATGATACTGATTACCATGATAAATCTATCGAGATAATGACTGAAGATTCAAAGTATGTTCAAAAAAGTTTTGAGATTTTAAACACTACTGAGAATAGTAAACCTCTTATTCATTTAATTAAAGAACCTTTTAAATTTGAGATGAAGGTACTCCCTACACATTTAAAGTATATTTTTTTCTAGGGAACTCATTAGCATTACCTGTTATATTATGCTCAGACTTAACTGAAGATCAAGAAGATAAATTATAGGAAATTTTGAGAAATTATAAGAAAACTTTTGGATGGACGTTAGCAGATATTAAAGGTATCAACCCTTCAATCTATATGCATCAAATTTTAATGGAAGATAATCACAAGCCTGTAGCAGATCCTCAAAGAAGATTGAACATTATAATGAAATAAGTTGTAAAAAAAAGAAATTTTAAAGTGGTTAGATTCTGGAATCATCTACCCTTTTTTTATAGTGCTTGGGTTAGTCTGATTCACTGTGTTCTTAAGAAAGGGGAGTGATGGTAGTTATTAGCGAAAAAATGAATTAATTCCAACAAGACAAGTTACTGGGTGACAAATTTGTATTGATTATAGAAAACTGAATCTTGCCACAAGAAAAGATCATTTTTCTCTACTATTTCTGGACCAAATGTTGAATAAGCTAGCTGGGCATCGATATTTCTGCATTTTGGATGGATATTCAGAATACCACCAAATACATATCGTCCCTGAGTATCAATAAAAGACAACATTTGCAAGTCCCTATTGGACTTTTGCTTTCAAGAAAATGTATTTTGCTTTGTGCACTGCACCAGCAACTTTTCTAAGGTGCATGATGTCCATTTTCCGTAATCTAATTGAAAAAGGAATTGAATTTTTCATAGACAACTTTTCAATTTTTAGAACTTCCTTTGATTCTTGCTTAGATCATTTAATGAGAGTTTTAAAACATTGTGAAGAAACAAATTTAGTTCTCAATTGGAAAAAATATCAATTTATGGTCGCATGAAAAATTTAGTTGGGATATAAAATTTCTACAAAATGACATGGAAGTAGATCCAACAAAAATACAAGTTATTGTTAAACTATCTCCTCCTGGTACAGTTAGAGGAGTTAGAAGTTTTCGAGAACAAACTGAGTTTTACACACAATATATTAAAGTCCTTTAAAAAATTATCAAACCTTTATGCCATCTTATGGAAAAAGTTGCAATATTTGATTTTAATCAAGAATGCCTATATGCCTTCAATTCATTAAAGAAAAAAAATAATCACTTCACCTATTATTATTTCACACGATTGGGAAAAATCATTTGAATTAATGTGTGATGCGAGTGATTATGCTATTGAGATTGTGTTAGGACAAAAATATGATAAGATATTTAAAGTTATAAATTATGTCATTAAAACTCTTAATGAAGCTCAAATTAATTATACTACTACTGAAAATGAGTTATTAAAAATTGTATATGCATAAGATAAATTTAGATCTTATCTAATTGGAACTAAATGTATTATGCATAGTGATTATTCTGCTATAAGATATTTGATATTGAAAAAGAATACAAGACCAAGAATAATCAGATGACTTTGAAGAGGTGAATAGGAAGGGATCTGATAATCAAATTTGTTGCTCATTTATCAAGGCTTGAACACAAAAATTATGGTATTTTTGATGATAAGATAAATGAAAGTTTTCCTAATGAACAATATATATTATTTCTTAGTGGCGTGTTCCGTAATATGCTGATATTGTTAACTATATAGTTAGTGATATTTTACCCTATGAATTAAGAAACCACCAAACGAAGAAGTTCATTCATGATGCAAAATTTACTTTTGGAACAACCCTTATTTATATAGGAAAGGTAAGGATCAAGTGATTAGAAGATGTGTACCATTTGAAGAAACTCTAGAAATTATTCAAAATGTCGTGAATATGATTTTGGGGGACATTTTGGAGTGGATAAAACTTCATTTAAAATTCTATAATCTGGATTTTTTTGGCCTACTTTATTTAAGTATGTTATTATTTATGTAAAAACATGTGATAGGTGTCAGAGAGTATGTAATATTTCTAAAAGGAATGAAATGCCCCTAAATTTTATTTTAGAAGTTAAAATTGTTGATGTATGGGATTTGGATTTTATGGGACCATTTATACCATCTTTTGGAAGCATGTATATTTTAATAGCTATGGATTATGTTTCTAAATAGATTGAAGCAATTGTCAAACCACTTTGTGATGCTCAGAGTGTTGTAAAATTTTTAAAGAAAAATATCTTTACTAGATTCAGAATATCAAAAGTGATCATTATAGATGGGGGAAGTCATTTTAAGAATAAAAGAATTGAAACATTAACTGAGAAATATGGAATTAAACTTCTAATTGTCACAAAATATCATCCTCAGACTAATGGTCTAGCTAAAGTGTTCAATCGTGAAATTAAAAGAATATTAGAAAATAATGTAAACCCTAATAGAAAAGATTGGTCTGTTAGACTTGATAATGTATTATGGGACTATAGGTCTGCTTATAAAACTCTTATAAGAATGTCATCATATAGGCTTATATTTGGAAAGGCTCATCACTTGCTAGTTGAATTAGAGCATAAAGCTTATTGGGTTGTAAAGGAATTTAATTATAATTTGAAAGTTGCTCGTGAGAAACGATTATTGTAATCAAATGAGCTCGAGGAAATTAGAAATGAATCTTATGAGAATGCAAAAATTTAGAAGGAAAATATGAAAATTTGGCATGATCGAAAGATCTTAAAAAAAGATTTTTAGCCTGAATAAAAAGTTTTGTTATATAATACTATATTGAAATTATTTCCCGAAAAAATTAGGCTTAGGTGGTTGGGGCCATTTGTTGTAATAAAAGTCTATCCATCTGGTGCTGTGGATATTAAATATCTGAAAGTTGAAAAAAAAATTAAAGTAAACATACACATAATGAAACCTTACATGAGGGGAAACTGGTCTATATATGTGAAGTCTAGTTGTTGGGTCAACCAAAGTAAACATTGTATACGTCGGGCTGCAACGTTAAACCAAAAGCTTCGTGGGAGGAAAACCATAGCTTTTTGTGTGGATTGATTGTTGTTTATTGTTATTATATTGAGATCTACATGATAAGATGAGGCTATAAACACTAATTTATTAATCAAGATGAGGTTGGGATGTATTAATTGAACCTAAGGTGAAGCGGTGCTTATTTGAGCATTGGCACCTAGGCCTTGAAACCTTATGTCTAATTGCCAATATAGAGAGGGAACGATGCCTAAGTGCCTAAATCTGACGCGTAGGTGCCACAGTTCAAAAAACTTTCAATATACTGCCCCTTTGTAGTTGGAACCCACTTTTTCCCTTTAAAACCACCATAAACCTGCATGGTGATTATAAGACTTCATTATCTAGGCGTTTGAGATTATTTTGGAGAAGGAATAGAAGAGTGCAAGAATCAACTCTCCTGGAGACTATGGCATCAAGAACTATGGAAAGAAAGAACAATAGAGTTTTTGATAGAAAAAAATTCATCAACAAAGACATCCAGACTTACTAAAATGGATTTCTTGCGGTTAGCATTGAAGGTATTGAGGGAAAAGATCAAGAAGATTGAAGAGGAATTGGCAAGTATTCAGACCAAAATTAGCAGCATCTTTGATCAATTTGACCATATGCACTAACAAATTAAGCTTCAATTTGATCTTCGATACACCTAAAATACATAGTATTTTTATACACATTTTATATTTATTTTTGAGATATTGCACCTTAATGAAAGGTATTTGTGTGTTTTTCTTTCAGGTGCAATCAATTGGATGAAAAATGCTAAAAAGAGTGAAGAAGGGTTAAATTTGGAGATAAAATGAAGAAGGTGCAAAAATTGAACTAGGGCGCCTAATCGCCCAGGACTTACGCCTAAGCTCCAGGTACCCCACGCTTAAGCGTCAGAAGTACTTATTTGATGATTCATTGAACTTAGATGAATTTTTGAAGAGGATTTTGAAGTAACCCTTAGTAAAAACGTGAGAAATAGACCATAGACACGAAAATTCATTCAATTAGCTTTTGAAATGAGGAACTTCTAGAAGATTCATTGAATGAAGACAAATTTTGAAGAGACACCAAGGAACCTTTTGGATTTTTATTAAAGAAGGCTTGGATCATCAAGAGAAGAGGCCAGCCATCTGCCATTAGAGCCATCATTCATCCAAGTAACCATCGCCGCCGCTGCCGGCCACTTTTTTTTTATTTTGAGTGTTAGTTTTGTATTGTGAGTGAAGGAAGAAAATTCAAAGGAGCTTCAAAACATTTGTTGTAGAGGATTTGAGATAAGTGTTCATCTTTGTGACTACACTTGGCTTTAATTTAGATTTCTTGTTTGTGTGCATGATTTCTACTTTTAAACTCATGTGTGGTTGTGTTTTCTTTATGAATTATGAGTAGTTTTCTTTATTTTTTTCTTAAAATGATAAGTAATTAAGTATTTAAAGGAATTTTTGTGAAGTATTAGACTTCAATGTTGGAAGAAGTTGTGATGATTTGAAATCTTACACTTCATTTACTTCTTGATTTCACCAATTAAGATGTTAATACCTGTTGTGAGAACATGTAAGATCCGAGATGGTGTTGTCTGAGTCAATAAATGGTTATAATCACATATTGATTTCATGAATGAGAATGTAGTTCATGGGGTTGAGTGCAAATAAATAAGCAAATAAACTTTTCAAGGGTGTAGAATTAGTGGACTTTAGAGTGACAGGCTAAAGCCCCCAATTTGATTTCTAATTTTAGGTTTTGATATGAGATGTTAGCCCCCAGGTGGAGGGAGGAGTGAGAACTCTAGAGTGAGAGCTAGTATCTTCCATACCTAACCGATTTTCAAGACTATTCAAACTATAGATTAGTCAATGTGCGTTATAGCATCTCTAGTAAGGGTAAATAATATTATTGCTTCTATTTGGCATAACACATTTAACATACTTCCACAATAAAATTTCTATACTTACTACTGATTCATGATAAGGAAAAAAATATTTTACTTATATTGTCTTCATTTTACAGTAATTTTTTTCTATATCTGCTTATCTGATTATGTAAGATTGTCGTTTGTTAATTTGTATCGAACTGATGTTCATGTTAGTTTGTTTATGTTAAGTTTGTGAGTTTGATATGTGGTGTTAGTGTGCTTAAATTGTAGGATTGATTCGTATTTGGGAATCAGGTACTTATGCAAATGAAAGTTGGAAGAAGTTCAGAAAATAATAATCTAATCAAAATGTTGTTGAATCGAACAAATTAGGTTCCAAAAACCTTTGGTGTGAATAGCTCATATGTAAAAAGTTAAAAAAATTGAAAATTAGTATCATTGAGCACTGACACCTAGGCAACAAACCTAGCGCCTAAGCGACAATTACTCTAGAGTATGGCGCCTAAGCGCCAAATATGGTGCCTAGGTGTTGAACAGGTTGAACCACCGGTTTAACACATTAAATCATGAATTGACCTGGTTTAATGCCATTTTTTTTCCTTCAAACTCCTTCTTCTTCCTTTGAACGCACGCCAGCACCTCCATAGGGGTTCTCCAACCTTGCGATTATTGCATATTTAAGGCCTAAAAACTTCAGATTTCTTTTCTTTGTGTAAGATTTACACTTTCACCATGTGATTTTCATCTTTAGCAATGGATTTCATGCACATTTGGAAACTTCAAAATTTTTGGAAAACCGTAGAATGAGGAGGTGAAAATCCATGGAAAAGATTTATTTTGCAATATATTTGCTTGTAGGAGCCTTTAGAGCTTATATTTAGAATTTATATGGAATTTTATTAGATTTGATATGGCTCCCAAGACTAAGAGAAGAAAGGGAGGATCGATACAATGATCTCCATATGTAGAAAAAGAAGATTGCAGAAAGAAGCTTCTTTAGGCCTGGAGGTTCTGTGGAAATTTTGAGGAATTCTATGCAAATTTCCCAGTTTTGGTGTCAAAGTGGGAAATTTATGCAAATTTAATTTATGCAAATTTAGAACTAGGAAAGCCTCTGCTACTTTAATTGCATAGCAGTCATCTCAGTTGTTCGTGAATTCTATGCAAATTTCCCAGAGGAATCAGACGATTTGATATTCCTTAGGGAGAGAAGAGTAGATTTTGAATCTTGATCAGATCAATGCTTCATACTAGTTGCCTAATTGTTATTATTCATCCTTTGAGCCTAATCAGGAGTGGATGAATGAGATTATTATATTTCTGATTGGTGGGCGTGAACCTTAGAAAATAAAGAACGTCCACAAGGTAATTTTTTCTTCTTCCATGCTTAATGCCCCATATAAGGCATGACACTATTTAATTTCTGCTCTACTTCTTCCTACAGACCATTTGAGTGAAGTGACCACGGAGAGAGCCACTTTAAACTTTTGCATTCAAAAGATGAAACTGTTGACCTCACTTTTGGTTGAGGTCTAGAAACTTCTTTAGTAGCATAGGTTTAGCCATAGGACTTTCCTATTGACTAATCTTAGAAAACTAGAAAAGGTACCCTCACCATTAGAAACTCAAAACTCTTTTCTTTACTCAACTTGAAGTTCCACATATTGGTCCTAACCTCTAATATTTAGAAGGTAAGATCATTATGGGGAAGCTCAAGAAGAGTTCCTATAGAGTTACTTGGCCTTAGAATTGACCCTGGGTGTTGATTCGGAACTAAGGTACACTATACCCTCACCATATCTTCACAATACCCTCATAATACCTTGCCTAAGACCAATATATGAGGACCCAAAATGGGATTTCATTGGTATATGACTCATTTAAAATGGTTCTCTATCCAATTCTACTCGAAATGCCCAACTTGGTCTTTGCCCCTAGGCACCTCCAAATTACATAACTGCCCTTGGGACCCAAATTTGATCAAAATTCTCAAATTTTGCCAAAATACCCAAAACTTATCAAAACTCATTCCAAACACTTTGAATACATCCAAATTTGCCAAAACTGACAAAAATGACCAAATTACCAAAATACCCCTTCATGGCCCAAAAATCCAAAAATTCCAAAAAATTCTCAAAAAATCTCAATAAATCCAAAATATTCTCAATTTCATTTTGTCCCACTACACCATAATGTAAGTTGGTCAATTTGACCACCTTTGACCAAAACCCCCAATTAGCCCCAATATTGGTTAACACCTCAAATCTCAACAATTAAATGACTTAAAAAACCTCCAAATTAGCCCCAATATTGGCTAACACCCCAAATCTCAACAATTGAATGCCTTAAGTCTCAAATTGGCATCCAATTTTTGTTGAAAATCCTTTATAAGGTCATTTTTGACCAAACACACCAATCCCCAAATTAGCCCCAATATTGGCTAACATCCCAAATCTCAACAATTGAATGCCTTAGAAGAATTGGCATCCAATTTTTGTTGAAAATCCTTTATAAGGTCATTTGTGACCAAACACAATAATAAATTTGAGCTTAGCCCAAAGCTAGCTTAAGTTTGACCCAAATTAGATCCATATGCCTAAATTGGGTCTAAGTCCGAATTTCATCAAAATCCACTAAATCAACTTCAAAATAATTTTCATCCTTCATGAAAGTTATTTATCATGATATTTTACACCAAACACAATAATTAATTTGAGTTTAGTCCAAATCTAGCCCAAGTTTGACCCAAGGTTAGCCCTACTTAGGTCTAAAACCAAAACCCATCAAAACCCATTCAAATTGACCATCAAGTCAACTTCAAAATAAATCAAAACCCATTCAAATTGACCACCAAATCAACTTCAAAACAATTTTCATCCTTCATGAAAATTGTTAATTATGATGTTTTACACCAACCACGATAATCAATTTGGACTTAGCCCATGGCTAGCCCAAGTTTGACGCAAACTTAGCCCAATATGCTTAAAATGGGTCAAAAATCAAAAATCCACCAAATTGATTAACCAACTTAGCCCAACATGCTTAAAATGGGTCAAAAATCAAAAATCCACCAAATTGGTTAACCATTCTTCACCAACCACAACAATCAATTTGAGCTTAGCCCATGGCTAGCCCAAGTTTGACCCATGCTTAGCCCAACATGCTTAAAATGGGTCAAAAATAAAAAATCCACCAAATTGATTAACCAATTAACGCTTAAAATGGGTCAAAAATAAAAAATCCACCAAATTGATTAACCAATTGACTTCAAAATGACTTTCACCCTTCATGAAAGTTGTTCCTCATGGTCTCCTACACCAAATTCCATATTTAATTGGGCCAATTGGCATGCCTAACCTAGTCCAAACACAAGATTTGGTCATATGCACCTTTTTGGACTTATGGTCAAATCCAAATCAATTGAGATTGGTATGGTCAAATGAGCATTGCCCTAACTCATCTTAGACTCTAAGATGCCAAACCAGTTGAGCTTGCTATGGTCAAATGAGCCTTACCATAACTCATCTTAGACTCTAGGGTTGATATTTAAAGCCAGCCACCAACCCATGGTTAAGCTTGATATTTATCTCATGGGTAAATT
The DNA here is from genome assembly GCA_002079205.1 of Phalaenopsis hybrid cultivar. Lineage (NCBI taxonomy): Eukaryota > Viridiplantae > Streptophyta > Magnoliopsida > Asparagales > Orchidaceae > Phalaenopsis > Phalaenopsis hybrid cultivar. The sequence continues at coordinate 108,133 of JXCR01138407.1, read as the reverse complement.
TTTTTTTTAAACCAGCCACAAACCCATGGTTAAGCTTGATATTTATCCCATGGGTAAATTTTTGAAAAAAATTTCTTAAAGGGATGATAAAGAGGTTAAGTCAAGGTACTTGCCATAACACATGTCCATATCCTATGAAAGAGATAATAAGAAGGTTAAATCAATGTACTTGCCCTAACACATGTCCACACCCTATGGTGTTGATCATCATAAGCTTTAACCATGGTCCAAGCCTTGGTTAGCCACCTTAACCCAAGCTAAAGTCTTGGAAGAGATAATGAAGAGGATAAATCAAAGACACATGGTCCATACCCTATAATGCCATTTTGCTGCCGCACATCAAAGCTTTAACCATGATCCAACCCTTGGTTAGCCACCTTAACCCAAGCTAAAATCCAAAAAACCGTAATGAAGAGGTTAAATCAAAGACACATGTCCATACCCTATGGTGCCATTTTTACTGAGCATCATGAGCACTTGCAATAACACATGTCCATACCCTATGGTGCCATTTTTACTGAGCATCATAAGCTTTAACCACAATGTACTTGCCCTAACACATGTCCATACCCTATGGAGCCATTTTTACTGAGCATCATAAGCTTTAACCATGGTCTACCACATGTCCATACCCTATGGTGCCATTTTTACTGATCATCATAAGCCTTAACCATGGTCCAAGCACATGTCTAAACCCTATGGTGCCATTTTCACTAAGCATCATAAGCTTTAACCATGGTTCAACCCTTGGTTAGCTACCTTAACCCAAGCCAAAAGCCCAAAACCGTGAGCCCCCACATGGTTAAAACCCAAGTTAGTAACCTTAACCCAAGCTAAAGCCCAAAACCGTGAGCCCCCACATGGTTAAAACCCAAACTCATGTACCCAAGCTAAAGCCCAAAACCGTGAGCCCCCACATGGTTAAAACCCAAATTCATGCCAAGATAATCCAAAAACCGTGAGCCCCCACATGGCTAAAACCCAAACCCATGCCAAGAGGCCACCTCAACCCAAATTGAGCTGAGAGCTCCTCTTCTTGACACCTAAGCAGTGGGGGCTAAGCTCTCAATTGGCCAGCCAAGCATCCCCATAGCAATTTTCTATAAAATCCACCCCCACGGCTATGAATAGTGTGTGGTAAAAATTTTCACTAAGGCTTACCAAACTCCTCAGAGAGCTTCCCTAGGAGACCCTTAGCCCATTTCAATCCACTTCCCCCTCTCAAATCCACGATGACAATCCAATTTTGGGTTTGAATTCCTGCCCAAAACTAGGAAAAATTCTAATCTCAACCTACACAGCACCAAACCCCCAATAGATTGGCTCTACACCTTCATAACAATGAAAGAAGCTAAACCCTCATCAATTCCCCCTTTGAAATAGCCTCCACCATAGCTCTTAACCAACACTCAAAATAGGCCTTGATCAAAATCATATATAGGCTTTACACCAGAGCCAGAGGCTTCATCCCTAAGCTCTTTGGGATCTAACGAAGGTGTGAAGAATCTCTGATTGAGGCTACACCTCTCAGAGCAAAGGTATAACTCACTTACTCTCCTGAGCCTTCGCGAGCTCTACATTTACAATGGCTTGATTTCATATTATGTTTACCATATAGATGTATTCGTCTCTTTAAGATGAGTAATTTTAAACAATAATCACTAAAATCCATTAAGAAATGAGGGAGATATAGCTTTTAAAATGGACGGCTCTCGGTTAAGGCTATCGGGGACGATGAACGGATGTCGTCCATCCCCGCGTGTATTGAATGAACGACAGAGATCAAGCCGGATGATCCTGTGGAACGATACAGCGCAACGCGTGGCAGCTGACTCGGAAGGCGACATCGAATAGGAGCGCGCCGCGTGGCTTTTTGACGGATCCGAAGATCCAGTCAGCCCGCGATTTGAATAAATAAATAAGATATTTAATAAATTAAGAAAATAGCTCCTAAACTTCAAAAATCTATATCTTTGTGTAGAAAATTCACAAAAATAAAATAAAATACTCTCTTGCTCAGTGAACAGAGGAGAACCATGTGGAATTATTTTCACATTAATTTGATGCATAAATTATTTTTAAAAAATTAATTAAGGTTAGGGGTTTTTCAATTCTCCATTCATATTGAATTATCACCTTGACCCTAAATTTTTATATGTTGTAGCCTCTGTCTAGATGCACAATTTGAGTATTTTTCCAAAGACATGAAAGATCTCTAGACAGAGATCTTAATTTTCTAAATTGTTATAAATTTTTTATTCAAATAATTATAGAAAATTATATGTGGCTTGGAAAATTCTACAAAAATTCATATGAGTTTTCTATAGTCAGACTAGTCTTAGGGAAATAATTTCATGATTTTTAAGAATCAAAACATCACTGTTTTGAGCAAACCCCAATTTGCTTAAAACATTTAATTTGGAGAACATAAAGATCAAAATTATTTGATTTTTGTTCTCCACTGTGATTTATAATTCAAAAAAATAACCATAAAAATTTCAAAGGATTTTGAGATCATTTAATATTCTTAATTGATTTTTAAATATCATTATTAAATTAAACACTTAAATAATTTTTAGAAATCAAAATATAATTCCAAAAATTACCAAACTTAGTTTTTTGAGTTCTCTGATATTAGGGGATTTTAATAAAAATAAAAATAGATTTAAAATAAAAAACTTGATTTTTTAAGTTATTTTTAATAATTAAAAATAATAAAAAAATCATAAAATATTAAATTTATGAAAATATTTCAAATTATTTCCTAAACACTTAAGAATCATTGGAATATTTTTTCCATGGTCTAAAAATAAAGATATCTATTTTTAAAACCTTAAAATGATTTTTAAGGATTAAAAATAGAATTTTCACCAAAATAATTCTAAAAAATCAAATAAAAAAAAATACAAAATAAATTATTCTGAGTTCTCTGACCTCATAGAAATTTTCCAAAAATATAAAACATATTTTTCAACTTATAAAATATTTTATTTTTAATAANATCATGAAATTTTGGCCAAAGGACTTTCTGGTCTAGGGCTAGCTCACCTAAAAATTTCAAATGATTAGAAATTGTCTTGATCATCTTTTTGAAATTTTCTTTGAAAATGCATATTTGNAATTAATTTTAATAAATCACAGAAAATTCAAAAAATTATGAAATTTTGGCCAAATGACTTTCTGGTTTAGGGGTAGCTCACATAAAATTTTCAAGTGACTAGGAATTGTCCTGGTTTTCTTTGAGAATTTTCTTTGAAATGCATATTTTTGCATAAAAATAATTATATGAATTAAATTAAACTGTGAAAATTCACTTCTTTGAAAATGCATATTTTTGCATGAAAATAATTATATGAATTAAATTAAATTGTGAAAAATTCACATTTTCTCCTCTGATGTCTTAATTAACTTATCAGTAGGGTTACATAAAATTTTCAAAGTCATTTGACTTAAATTTGACAAATTATGAAAGTTACCCTTAGGGACAAAGTTGTAATTATGAATATGTTGGCCTTAATGAACACTTAGGCTCAATCAAAATGGGAAATGGGTAATTTCTAATATTAATTAACTTATTTGATAATTTGCAATAAAAAATGGGCTAAATTGGTAGAAATCCACTTCACTTTGCCAAATTATAAGATAATTCCCATAATTATCAAAGTTTTGGAAACTTCATTAACATAAGATGACTTTTAAATTTAAGGGGTATAACTTTGGAAATCAATGGTTTCACACCCTTGTTTGATAATCAAAAGGATGTTTAAATGATCTTGATAATGATCACTTAAAATTTTAAATCTTTTCAAAATTAATACACACACATAATAAACTCACTTAGATCTTAAAGACTTAGTGGTGAAATTAAGTTGAAATCCACTTGTTAAAGAAAGATTAGAAAAATCAACATAATTAAACTCTTTTAAAACACCACAAGTCCAATCAGGATTTAAATTTGGCTAAGTGTCCTTAACAACACTAATTTGTCTCCTAAAAGGTCTTCACCCACATAATTTTCAAATTGAAAGGTAAATGACATTACCTTATTCATGGGATAATCAAGACATCAATATTCACTGAGCATCAGGATATTCAGGATAAATTATTAAGTAACATAATAAAGTTTAAATAGACCCAAGGCTTTTTAC
>JXCR01138407.1:0-102287 GCA_002079205.1 Phalaenopsis hybrid cultivar | reverse complement strand
TAAACTATGAAAATTATGGGGTCAGTTTGACTTCATCTTTTTCAAAATTAAAATTTTTAAAACGTCCCTCCGAAGCGAGCAACGAGATTTCAATTTCGATGACCGATAGCTTCTTACGGGCAAACCCCACACCAAAAATAGTGCCGACATAAACCTATAGATTTTGGCTCTCTCATTTATAAGAATATTATCAGTTCTTCTACGAGAGGTTCTACTGAGTTTGGGTTACCCTTCTCTCATCTTTATTATATGTAAACAATCTGGAGTTAGTTTTGAAGCTTAGGAGGAGATATTGCAGCCAATGAAGCCTATCGATAAGGCTAATGTGGATTTATATGGAAAACATGCTACACTTGGTTCTAGAGGCCGATCTTCATATATTCCTTCTACATCTACTTTTAGATCTTATACCTCTAGTGTTGCTGCTCCACCTCCTGCTATTTGGGAAGAACTTCGTGATCACTGAGAACATTTGGAGGAGTATCAGGAGCATCAGGATGATATTTCTTTTGTGCAAAGTTAACTGAAAGAGAATGAAGATCACTGGGAACATTTGAAATAATATCTAAAAAGGAAAATTTAATATGAGGCTAGTTTCAATACTTCCCTGGTGAGCTTTTTCAGAGGAGATTAAAGTGTTGAGTTTCCTTTGTACCTTATTATACTATGTTGGAATGTCGAAAGGCTATGGATGAATAATATGATGATGAGGAGGAGTAGTTATTCTGAGTCTGGATGTGTTTGTTTTCCCTAATTATTGTTGACTTTTAGTTATTTTATTGCTCTGGACATTGTGTTATTTATGCTTACTGCTGATGTGGATTCTGGCTTTTTAGTTATTACTGCACTACTGATTACTTTTCATTCCAGATGATGGTATGTGGTGTTATCTTTAGAGAACTGTATTTTTTAATTCTATGAATGTAATAGTAGGCTTAAATGAAATTTTTTTGTGATAAGGGGTAGTTCTAGAGTTAAAATATTTGGTATACGAGAATAAGGATATGATTTTACTATTTATAGTAGGAAAAAAATTGTATTGTTGAAATGCTAGGAATCTTAGATTTGCACTTTAAAATGAATTGAGGCTCTATAAAAAATCATTTTAATATTAATGTTCATTATCAAGTAAAGAAATGTGAAAAGTTTTTAACTTTAGGAAAAGGATATTAAAGTTTAAAATCATTAAAGATTATCTAAATATAGAAATACTCACATAAAAAAAGAGTAAGAATTAAAAAGATCCTGAAAGAAAAGGAAGAAAAAGAAAATAGAAAAAGTAAGAAAATATGTGGGGAGAGGCTTGAGAAGATGCCCACATATTTGATAATAAGCTCATAATTACAATTGGTTTCACTTGAATCATCTTAAAGGAAGAAACTTAATTACAATTATGAGCTTATTATCAATTTTAAAGGTATTATTCAAATCTTTACTAACTGATTTCCATATAATTTTATATTTTAATTCTTCTAGGATTCTTAAGTGTTAAATTATGATTATTTTTGAAATAAATAGAAAATCAGAATTCCTAACTCGATTACTAGACACTCTTATAACCTAGTTCTAACTCGAGTTATTGAAAATTTTTTTAAATTTTCAATATCACATTTATGGGGAAAAACTATAGGAATCATTAATGAAACCTGATACACCTAAAATATATAATATTTTTATACACATTTTTATACCTTTTTTTTGAGATATTGCGCTTTAATGGAAGATATTTGTGTTTTTTTTTCTTTTAAGTACAAGTCAAAAGCTGAAAAATGCTAAAATGAGTGAAAAAGGATCAAATTTGGAGCAAAAATGTGAAAATTAGTGTTTTGGAGCCTAAGCGCCAGATTTGGCGCCTAAACACTGTTGAAACAGAGAAGGCCATACCTAAGCGCCAGAGGCCCCGCGCTTAAGCGCCAAAGGCTGTTATGTGATGGTTTACTTCATTTTGTTGAATTTTTAAGGGATATTTGAGGGACCACTTGAAACAAAAATATTATTAAAAGACTTATGAGAGGAGGCATCCTTTGGAGAATACATCGAATTGGAACACATTTTGAAGAGTAATCAAGACACCTCTTTGAGATTTATAAAAGAAGGAAGTTGAGACTTTTTAAAGTGTGCTTGAAAGTTCTGAAAAGTGTTGGAAAGGAGAGAGTTTTGGAGAGATTTTCAGGCACCACAAATTTACTTTATCCTTTTTGCTTTTAGTTTTATTGTGGGAGTCAAGAGTGTTGTAAAAGAGAAGAGATTCAAAGGAACTTCAAGAGTTTGGTGGAAGATTTAAGATAAGTTTTTATCTTTTATTTTAAACTACTTTTGCTTTTAATTGAGACTTCTTGTTGGTTTGATAATAATTTCTACTTTTAAACTAAAGTGTGGTTTTATTTTCTCCATGGATTCTGAGTAGTTTTCTTTATCTTTCTCCTTAAAATGACAAGTAATTAAAGTTTGGATGAAAGTTGTGGAGAGTATTGATTTTTAATGTTGGAAAAAGTTGTGATGATTTAAATCCATGTACTTTATTTACATCTTGATTTGACCTATCCAGATGTTAAAATTTATCGTGAGAACTTGTAAGAACCGGGCTGGTATTGTCTCAGTTAACAATTGAAAAGAATCAAATGATGTTTTATGAATGAGAATTTACATCATATGATTTAGTGCAAATAAATAGGTAAATAAACTTTGAAGGGTGTAGAGTTAGAGGACTTTAATGTGACAGGTTAAAGTCCCCAACTTGATTTATTGTTTTAGGTTCTGATACAAGATGTTAGCTCCCAGGTGGAGGGAATCGAGAGAACTCTAGAGTGAGAGCTGGTATCTTCCCTACCTAGTTGATCTTCAGAATTATTCAAACTTAAATTAGCCAATGTTCTTTATAGCATCTCTAGTAAGGGTAAAGAATATTATTGCTTTTATTTGGCACAACACAATTTGCATACTTCCACAACAAAATTCCATATTTATTACTAATTCATGATAAGAAAAAAAATATTTTCATATCAAGTAATTTTCTTTTACATAAACTCAAGTTATCTTTAGAAGATTTACTGTTTGTCAAAATATAAAAAATACTAAAAAGAATTGAATTTTACTTATTGAGAAAATATATATAGTTTAAGTAATTGTCTTTTTAAAAAAAATTGAAAGTTTGTGCATATTGCATATTTTCCTGTGGTTCGATATTCAGGTCTTAGTCAAAAAGTTCTATATTACTTGATAACGATACATATACTTGTGTAGTATCCCAATATGCATAAATTAAAAAGTTAAAGTCCTATTTTCTCTAGGATCAAGTTTTTGGTTTTGTTCTAAAGTAAGATATCATAAGTGAAAAAAATCATCAAAGTCATTATTATACTGTTGCATATAGACAGTCAAGATCAAAACCCACTGCCATAAGTTAAAGCATTTATTATATAAAATAAAAAAGTTACTTAAGGACAAGTAACGTTTAAGTTTGGTGGAATTGACATTCCTAAAAATGTGCAATTTTTATATATGCATTTTATGCTCATTTTTAATGATATTGCACTTTAATGGAAGAAATTTTGCTTGTTTTTTTACAGGTACAAGGGATAAAGTTATAGATAAAAAGGACAAACGAAGCAAAATGGGATCAAATGGAGCAAAGGAGCATAAAGTGAACTAGCGCCTACGTGCCCAACCCCATACATGAAATAGAGAGCCTGACACCATGGCTTCAGGATTTGGCGCTTAGGTGTCAAGCAGTTATATTGGACTTCTATAAGGTTGGGGTCTAGGTGCCACAGTTAGGCGCGTAGGTGCCAAAATCAGTTTTTGCCAATATACAATTTATTTTGATAATTTTTAAACTAGCATCTGAAGTGACTCTTAGAGATTTAGAGAGCTATATTAAAAGAGTCAAGCTTCTTCTTTTTCGCTTCCCAATATACACTATCAAACTGGTGAAGAAGCTTCAGGTTTATCTTTGTAAGGTGAGCTATGTAGGATGGAGAATTCTTAGAATGAGATTATTTTGCTCCTACATAAGATATGACAGTCGGTATTAGCATAATCAAATGAGATTTACATGCCCTGAGATCAACCATCACTGGAGAATGCCTTTCTTGTGAATGCTAAAATGGGGCCTCTCTCCATAATTATGTAATTCCTCCTTATCAAGCTAAACTGTCCGCCTATTTTATATTATTAATTCTCTCCATCAATCTCATATAACATGGCTTGCTTACAACCCTCTAACGCTAAAAAAAACTTGGCACAAATCCATCCTAATGAAGCTCCACATAACATAATTTGTGATGAGATATGAAGAGTTTCCATTAACGGACAAGAATCATTTCTTGACTAAAACATAATCTTTATGGGTCTTCACCTTAGTCAAGGTAAATCTCTAGCACCCCCTCTCAATGGGCTACAAGCTTCAAAGAATTAACTCTGGTGAGAGTAAAAGCCCTTATTACAGTCTTAAAAGGCCATTCATGTCAATATTTTAGACATGATTGTGGTTGGAAAGTCTCATTTTCTTCCACTTGGACTTTAAGCTAACGAGAACTAAAGATGGGGGTAAATCTTCAATGTAACCTTGAAAGATCATTCACATCAATGTTTTAGGTACATTTTTAGTTAACCAGTCTTCCTACCGTCCATTTAGACATCAAGTTTATGAAAATCAATTTTAGACTTGATCCCGACTTTCTATATAGATGTTTATTGTGATGTATGCAATTATATACTTAATTTCCTTAATAATGATTCCTATTTTGCAACAAAGTTAAAAACTTGATTCAAAGCAAAAGCTAGGTAATTTTTTTACTATGAAGTAAAGATGAATAGGATTATAATATTTTAAATGTGGGATACTACGCAAGTATACGTATTGTTATCAAGTAATATAAGACTTTTTTATTAAGCCCTGAATATCAAGTCTATAAGAAAAACTGGCAATATGCACTTTAGAAAATTAGAAAGTTTGGATAACAAAAATTCTACTTAGCAAAATATTCTTACTTAAACTTAAGATGCTATAATAGAAGTGAAAATTCAATTTTTTTTTGTAATTTTTAATAATTGAAACTAATTAACTTAACTAAATATTTGTAAGATGAAGGCAACATAACTAAAATATTTTTTTCCTTATCATGAATCAATAACGAGTATAGAAATTTTGTTGTGGAAGTAACAATACGTATAAGGGCAAGCCCCTAAAGTTAATTACATCTTAGATAACCAAAGTCACCTAAGAAAACTCTCAATAAAAATCAGGAAATATTATCTTCAAGGATTTCAAAAGGATAAAACTTTTCAACGAAATCGGACAAAGAGATATAAAATGGGAATAGCTCAAATTTGGAACATTTTATTATAGTATCCAAAGGAGGAAGAACTAGGAGATGTCATAGATCCAGAGGAGAACCTCGGTGACTTCCCAGTCTATCCTATTGTTTGGCTTCAGTTTTGAGGAGAAATTATTTAGGTGTTTCATCCTGCCAATTTTATTTATTAGGGCTTACATTTGTGTGAATTGATCACACGAATATCTTGGAAGATGTGAGGATTTAGGTTGTGACAAACGACAACCTCAGAATCCTAAGTCGAGTTAGGGCTTATATTGTACAACAGAGTTATACAAAGTTATAAAGTTAAGGTGAAGGTTTACGTTGCATAAGCAAACTACCCCAAAGTCTTATAGCTTGGTTGTTTAATTCTAAGGAAGTGAATTAGTTTAGCTGATGTAGACGTGTTTTGCTGTTGAAGATGACTGTGTTTCCCACCATGCTAGCTTCAAGCTCCTTACCGTGACGAGTTTAAGTTTTCTAGTGTGTCTAAGTTATGATGTCAATTCAGATGACCCTATGATTGTAGTTCTTTAAATGTTATGGGGCATATTAAAGTTGATTAGAGCGACACCGGTTAAGATCCTACGGTTCCCTCGTTCTGGTACCACTATTTTCTATTGGATTCACTTAGTCCAAAACTCTGAGGGCATATTAAAGTTGATTAGAGCGACACCGGTTAGGATCCTATGGTTCCCTCGTTCTGGGTTCTTTAAATTTTATGAGTGCATATTAAAGTTGATTAGAGTGACACCGGTTAGGATCCTACGGTTCCCTCGTTCTGGAACTTAATGAGTTTCATACTTTCATTTAGACCGTGGGAAGCCTCGTTAGCAACCATAGGTTACTTCTTCCAAGAGATTCCTGATCATCCAATAGAGACGTCTTAATGTAGTTGCAATTGTTGTTTTGTGATGTTTATGATTAAATTTTGAGTTATTTTATATTTTGAATGTTGTGGAGATAAATTTTATCTTGGTTGATTTTAGTTTTGGTTTTGGTTTTGCGGTTATCCTAACAATTTTAGTTTTCATGCAGGGTGACATCGTTGTTTAGTATGCAGGTTTATGTTTTCTTTGTTCATACATGCAAGTGAGTAAGTACAGTAACGTACTGAAAAGTAAAGTACAGGAAACTAGAAATGTAGGTAAAATAAAAGCTTACATGGATGGTTTTCCCGTCATCTTCAACTGAAACTTAAAATGCATGTGAGAGCATTTACATGTTAAAACATTTTATGTAAAGCGGGGAAATAAGGTTTTAGTGATCTACCAAAACCTAAATCATATCTTAGTGAACCCTTATTAATTCATCTAAGGATGATTTCATTAAGCAAAACATACTAAGTTTAGTTGACCTCCGAGGTATCCAAAGGGTCGAGAGAAAGAAGCAGGTCCATGCTTCCCTCTCACCACCTAATGAAAAATGTCAAGCTCATTTAAACTTATTATGTTGCTTAGTAATTCATCCTGTAAATACCTCTAGTGTTCAGTGAATATCGATGCTTTAATTATCTCTAAGCGTAGGGCAATTATCATTTGTCATTTAATTTGAGAATTATGTGGGTGAAGACCTTTAAAAGAGGAAAGTTAATGTTATTAAGACACTTAGTCAATTTTAGCTTTAACTTGGGCTTGTAGTGTTTTAAAGGTGTTCAATTTCTAGTTACATTTACTTTTTTAATCATCATTTAACCAAATTTGATTTAGTCTAGATCACTACTAAGCCCTTAGGAACTTGGAGGACATATTAGTAATTTTTGAAAGAAATTTAATTTTAAGTGATAGTGATTCATCATCAAAAGGTTTGAATGTCATTTGAACACCAAATAGAGCTATTAAATTAGTGAGTTATTAACATCCAAAGTCATACCTCCAAGTCTATGATCATTTAATTTAATAAATTTCCAAATTTTAATGATTTAAAAAATTGCAAATTTATCATTTAATTAAGAAAAGTGAAATTGACTTCTACCAATTAATCCCTTATGTTTAAATCATCTGAACATGTTAATTGAGATCAAATTTTGCCCATCTTACCCTCTTGAATTAAGCCTAAATTTTAATTAGGGCTAGATTGTCAAAATTGCACTTTTACCCCTAAGGCTCTATCACTTCATAATTCATCAAATTTAATTAAAATAAATTTGGGGATTTTATCCTACCTCACTCATGAGTCAATTAAGACATCAGAGGTGAAAATGTGATTTTTCAAAATTTAATTTACATGATTATTTACATGCAAAATATAATTTTTCAAAGAAAATTCAATAACCTGACTAAGGTAAAGCCTAATCACTTGAAATTTTTACTGGAGGTAGACCTGGACCAGAGAACCACTTGGACCAAATTTCATGATTTTTTGAGTTTTATTTGAATTATTTTAAATTCTGGAGTATTAATTAATTATAGAAATATTTAAAATATGGAAAATTAAGTTTTTATCATTTTTATTAAATCTCTCTAAGGTCAAAGAACCCAGAAGAGTAAATTTCACATTTTTATGATTTTTCTTTGAATTATTAGAATTATTTAGATGAAAAATTTTAAAAATCCTTTTTTAGCCTTTGAAAATTATTTTTTAAGGTTTTAAAATTCAAAGTTTTTACTTAGAAAGTTAGAAAAAATATTCCAATAGCTCCTAAGTTCTTAGGAAACAATTTAGAACATTTCCATGAATTTTATTAATTTTATGACTTCTATTATTTTTTTATTATGTAAATATTCAAAATATGCTTTAAAAAATGAAAATTTTATTTTAATTACAATTTTATTTTTAGAAAATCCTTTTGATCACAGAGAACTCCCAAAACCAATTTTATAATTTTTTAAGTTGTATTTTGATTGTTAAAAATCATTTTAGTATCAAAAATGCTATTTAACTTAGAAAATCAGATTATGTTGTCAAATGAACTCCAAATGTTTTGAAATTTTTATGGGGAGTTCTCTAAACTTTAATTTACAGTGGAGAATCAAAATCAAGTCATTTAGATATTTATTTTCCCAAATTAATTTTCTTTGTATTTAGGTTTTTATGAAAATTAGGTGTGTTCTTAATGGCTTGGCTCATGAAAAATTTTTCCTAGGGTTCTCTGGTCACAATGAACCTACCAAAATTTTTTTGGATTTTTTTCTAAGCAACATGCTAATTACCATTATTAATTTATGCAAATGATGTACATAAACTTGAAAAATATGGATCTCTGTCTAGGGGTCTCCTCTGACTTCGGGAAAATCAAGGAATATCCCTCATGACAGAGGCAACAACATGCCAAAATATCAAGTCATGATAAAATATGCATGAAATAAAGATCAAACAATCTCTACATTGTTCTCCTTTGTTCACTAAGCGTTAGAGTATTTTTCTTATATTTTTGTAATTTTTCTGTGCAAAGATATGATTTTTCAAAGTTATGGGCATTTAAATAAATAGAAAATCCCTATTTTTCTATTCAAACACGCGCCCCACGTCAACCTATGGCATCTTCGAAGCTCTGCATGGCACGCTCTGGCTGGATGCTGCCATCCACGCAGCTGCTGATTCGGCCCGCACTTTATGTATCGAAGCGCTGTCCGGCTTCATCTCGCTCACCCATTTGATACACACGCCATCCAACAGCTCTCTGTCATCGTCCCCGATAACCAAAACTCGTGACCGTTAACCCTAAAACCTTAAGATCTCCTTCATTTCTCAACCAAATGATCTCGGGTTTGATTCTATAGACTCATCTAAGTGAGACAAACATATCCATACAGTAAACATGCCATTAACTCTAATCACATGGAGAATCAAAATAGGTTCGGGAAGAGAGGAAGTTCAATACCTTTGCTCTAAGAAAGGGAGCTTCAATCAAAGGAGCTTGGCATGTTTGTGGAGGTCCAAGCAGGCTAGTGATTGGGCCTTTGGTTGTGGTGAAAGGTCTAGACCCAAATTCGATCAAGGCCAAATTTGAGTGTTGATTAAAGTCTAGTGTGGAGGCTCTCTGTGAGCGGGCTTCTTCTCCTTTCACTGTGGCGAAGGTGTGGGTGAGTTTAATTGAGATTTGGTGCACTGTGGAGTTGTGGTGGAGAATGTCCTGTCTTCGATAAGGGTTTGAGCTCAAAAATTGAGCTCCGACAAAGGAAATGAGGGCAAGGAGGTGGTTGGGTTGCACTGATGAGGTCTCAAAGAGGCTATGAGAGCAATTTGGATGGTTCTCCTTGAGAAAATTTCAGCACCCTTCCTTTGTCCGTGAAGAGGTCATTTTATATCCATGGCCGGAGAGTGGAGCTCAGGGCTTGGCCTTGGGTGCAAAAGTCTGCTGAGGTGGTGGGCTAAGAGGCTCTAAGGCTTAATCAAGGTGAGTTGGCCCCTAAGGTTGAGATTAGGTTTGATTTAGGGATGGTGGCCCTCGGTTTTAATGTGCTCCGGCGACTAGGTTGGCGGGCAGGGCTAGGGGAGGTGGCTAGGAGGTCAGGTGAGCCATAGGAATCTGTCACAACCATTAATTTAGGTTGGTGATGGGTTTTTACAAAGATCTCTTTGGCTTAAGCAATTTAAGAAACAAATCCCTTGATTTAGGGGACCTTTGTTCGTGGCTCATCTAGAGCGGGTTAAGTGAGTCAAGCTTGGTCACTAGGGTCCTAAAATTGGCTATAGAAGTCTTGCCTTGGTTAATTTGACATGGCTAGGTCAATTTTGGTGCATGAGTTCAATGTGGGTCTAAATTGCCAAAAGTTGGGTTTGGGTTAGGCTGGCCATGACTTTGAGCCCAATTGATTGATCAACATTGTGTAGATGATTGTAATGAAGATTTTTGGCGAAGGATTGAAATGATTTTGAGTCCAATTGGGGGTTCCATTTGAAGGATTTTGGAATTTTGGTCAATTTGGACATGTTGGGCTAAACTTGGGTCTAGGTTGGGCTAAGTTTGGGCTAAGTCCAAATTGATTTTTAATAATGGTCTATAGGAACATCATGAAGAGTTTTTAACATAAACTGGGTGTCAATTTTGGGGTTAGGGCAATCAATTTGGTGGAATTTGGATGTATGGCCAATTTGGGGCAAATTTGGGAATTTTTTTGACTTGGGTTAAAATTGAATGCAATTGAGGCTTCACCAAGGCCAATTGAAGGTCACGTTTGGTGTGTAGGATTGTTATGAAGAGTTTAGGATTCAAATTGGGGGAAATTTAGGCCAAATTGATGGACATTTAAGGTGAATTTAGAGAAATTGGGTATTTAAAGACAATTTGGGGGTTTTGGTCAAAATGATCAAATTGGCCAAATTGGGTTCAATTGAAGGGTCTAAATTGGTTTTGGAGACATTTGGAGTGATTTTGGAGGTTTTGGGAAAGTTTGGATGCAAGGGTATCTAAGTAATTTGGGGGATTTTGGGGCAAAAGACCAAGTTGGATATTTTTTGTAGAATTGTGGTGCCAACTACTTTATATGAGCCATGGACCAATGGAATCCTCATTTAGGTCCTCTATGTATTGGTCTTAGCTAAACCTTAGCCTAGGGCTAGTGGGTTTAGAGGACCATCTACATGAGTCTCCCAAAAAATCAAGGGATCAAAGTCAACAAATACTGGGTTTAGGGCTGTGAGGAATTGTGATTAAGAGTGAGTGTAGTGAGTGAAAGTGAGTACCATAGCCCCAGACCAGCACCCAGGGTTAACCCTAAGGTCAAATAGTCCTATGGGAACTCTCCTTGAGCTTCCCCATAATGACCCCACCTACTAAGTGCTAGAGGTTAGGACCAATATGTAGAGCTTCAAGTTAAGTAAGGAAGAGGGTAGAATTTCTAAGGGTGAGGGTTCATTTTCTAGTTTTCTAGGAATAGTCCACAGAAAAGTCCTAAAGCTAGACCCTAAGCTACTAAAGAGGAAAAACTAAACCACAACAAAAAGTGAGGTTAACAATATCCAAACATCGAAAATGTTCCATGACATACACAACTGTATAAAATCCGATAGAACTGCATTGGAACACTTGACGTAACACACATGGATGCACGAGTACCCAACACTAAGAAGGTTGCATACATTGGGAGGTGTGGAGCTCCTACAAAAACGCGATGACCGTCTGTAGCTTCAACATGTGCTTCAATTTTGTGATGGCTGGTTGGGAAGACATTGCACACGAAAGCCATATTTTATCATTTGCGACACATGACCAACGACACAGCTTCCTGCACCCACCTCCAAGTTGCAAAATATATCAACCACCATCGTTTTTTTTAATTTCTTACTAACTAGTGTATTACGACAGATATATATTATTTGGTCGATGCTGGATATCTTTAATAGAGAGGGTATCTGAAGCCATATCTATATACAAAATACCACATTCATAATTTTGAAAGATCCAGTAGGGCCGCACACGGTATGAAGGAAATGCTTAACAAGAAGCACACATCATTACGTGGCGTGATCAAAAGACTCTTCGGAGTGTGGAAGAAGTATACGATATTATGTGATATGTCGACTTACCCATTTCCGAATCAAGTGCAAATAGCAATGATCACTATGACACTACACAACTACATTCAACAACACCCCTCTAGAATGGATGTGGACTTCACTCTCGCGGAATATGATCAGTTACAGTTCTTGACAGAAACATTAGAATTTCATGTGAGACAGCCCATGCCCCAACTAAAAATGGAATCACAGAATGCTGACACACAAGACAGTGAAGGTGCCTCAGAATGATCATTTATCCAGAACATGGGCATAATGATTATTTATTCGGAATCAACTGTTTTTCAAACACACAAACCAAACTATCAGCTATCTTATCAGGATAAACTATTAATCAACATATTATCAGGATAAACAACTTATCTGAATAAACTGCAGCTGACTCAAATAATCCCTAAATCTTTCTTAAAATATATAAATAAATGGAGCAATTACATAAAAAGCCGCAAAATAATGCTATTTACAAATCAAGCACTCTCTTCATCCATTTTTTTTAAATCTCACTCCAAGGGCCATAATTAATTCCCAATTCATATTTTTTATTTTTTTATTAAAGTCACAATAATTTAATAATTTGATGGTGACATATATATATAAATGCACCAATTTAATAGTTTATGGATTCTTGATTTATATACCTGTGCTCACGAGTAATTATCCCAAAATAAATATATAATTTACGGTAGAATTCTCGCGAGCAAACTCGCCAAACCCGCGTTCTAATCGACGGCCGCAGGCTTCGGTCATTTGCTTTCTCCGCCTTCCCCGATCAGCAAAACCCTAAAGTTCTCCAATCCACAATCTCATTGATCGATCTCCCTCCCTTGCAACCCATGGCAGGAAGGGGCCGCGTCATACCCAACCACATCCTCCAACTTCGCGATGTTCAGCGTCTGCCCTTAGGCCCCCATCCCCAGGTTGTGCACATCCTCGACGAACCTGCACTTCTCCGCCGACTCCCACCGCCTCCCGCCGCTTTCCCATCCATCATCGCCCTCGAGGAACGCCTCGAGGATCAGCTCCGCGAGATTCACATCCTTCTTGCCGACAACCAGCACCTCGCCGCCACACACGTCGCTCTAAAGCAGGAGCTCGACGCATCCCATGACGAGCTCCGCGTTGCCTCCGCTGCAGCTGCTAGGGTACGGATGGAGCGGGACGCGGATGTGCGTGAAGTGCTCGACCGATCGTTAAAGGCCGACGCGGAGGCTCGTGAGGTTGAGGAGATGCGGTCGGAGTTAATGCGGGCAAGGACTGAAGTGCAGAAGCTTGGAGCTACGAGAAATGAACTATTGGAGCGGCTGCAGGGGCTTGAAGTGGATGTTTCACGTGCGAGGGAGGAACTAGGGCAAGCATCCGCTGTGAGGGCTGAGATTGAGGCTATGAGTAGGGAAATCCAGAGGGGAAGGTTTGTTTCTGTCAATGTAACTTATCTTATTTATGTTTTTATTTATTCTTTCATGAAGTGATTATGATGAGTTTGACTAGCTTATTTAGTTGACAGATTTATTCTTATGCATTTTTGATGTCTTGGTTTGATGCTTAATTGTGTATTAGTCGGTCATTTTTGAAATGAGAAGAGTTTATGTCGCTATTCTGTTTTTACTTTTTACATTTGAGATAATGTAGCGATGGTGCGATATGAATTGGGATTTATGCTTTTATACCTATTGATGAATCAGGAATTAATTGAAAAATTGACTGATGAATTTTTAGCTTGGTACATTTTTTTATCCTTTTTAATTTTCTGCTTTTTCTATTTAATTGTTTTTTATATCTTAGGTAGAATTAAGCAGGACATGTGCCTAGAGGGCACTGTTACTGAAATTTGCTCTTTGATATTGGTTTAATCTGATGCCAAGGACAATGAAGTGTAGGTCTAACCGTACCACCTGTTTTTCATCTTGAGGTAGCCTCTAGGTTTGTGGGAGAGGTGAACAAGGAATGACCCTTTGAGATGAGCTCAAAATTTTACTAGGAAAACTATAGAATGTGCGCCATTTTATTCCTTCTATTAACAGCAATAGATCTTCTGGTAATGTTTGGCCAAGGAGCCATTTTTGACCCATGGCATTGTCATTATACAACAAATTAGCGCACACCCATATGCTTGGAAATCTTTGCAAGCGAACTTGTTTGCAAGTAATACAACCTGGGATTTTTATCATGAAAATAATCTACTTAATCTGAAAGTAAATTCGACACATATTTCTCCCGATTCAATATTCTTTTTATTTTCGTCACGAGCAGTCCTATTTTTCCTCTTTATTTAGTTTTGATTGTTTTCCAACAGTTTCAATTTGTCAAAAGATTATTGTCATCGTTGTTTTAGTCTCCATTTGCATTTTGCTCAATCCCTTAATGTATTTGGTTTCTCCATGATCTGAGATTTGGCTATCCACCTAGTTAGGTTTAGGTAAAGGTTTATTCATGGACAATTTACTGAGATCACAAACAATGTTGGTTTTGGAATTTGCCGTGTTAGTTATACATAAAGATAATGTTAGAGCCGTTGGCTTGCTAGTTTAGAGTTTCCATGTGGGCAAACCTATAGCATTCTACATTTAGAGGCAATTAAAATTTGATTGGATATAATGTAAATATGATGGCAAAATATGAGATAAAATATGAAGAGGTGCTATAATTTCAATAAATTCTAAGGCAAAAAGTTGAATAGTTTTTTAAGAAGAACAATGTGATGAAAATTACATGCAATTCTCCTATTGTGATTTATGCTACACATATCTTTTGATTGTAGAAGCAAAGGTTAGCAAATATTCTTGAAAGATGATCTTTTTTCAATAATTTATAAAGCTCCATCTATTGATTAGAAGTGTTTCAATTCATTCAACAGAAGAACACTGCACTTGATATTAAATTCATCTATTTTTCAATCCAAGTATGAAATTTGTGTCCATGAACAAGCTGTTATAGCTTTTTTATGCACTTAGTACACCTCCAACTTACTTTATTGCTAGACATAAACAAAAGATATACGAGATAAGAAAAGAATTATAATGGAAACATAGAGGAAGAAAGGGTGATTAGTCTGATCCAAATCGACCTAAGGATCATACTTATTGCATATATGACATCTGTGAAATAGAAGAAAATTATTATTAAGCGACATCACATGTCATTTTGTACCAAAAAATAGTTGTGAGACATCTAAAAGAAAGTAAAAAAATGACCAAATTAAAACAATACACAATTATAGTAGCATGACTCTACAAAATGTTGTTGTAGAACTATATAGTGCTCTTGTAATACATTCACAAGATAATTCACTTAAGACCCTTTAAATGTCAATTGAAATTGATTATGCATTTAAAACTTCACTTTTCCCTCCACAAATAACTTGGAATTTACAAGCAAGGGTTGTTATTAGCATGTGCTTTGAGATGAGTCACCGAGAATGATGAGGATTGAAGTGCATATGATTTCTATTTCTATTGGGGGTAGATTCTTAAGCTTGAGATCATAGCAATAGATTTGGTAGATTTGTTGGTTATGCTTACTGGCGCTAGGAGTTGTTACTACAAAAATAATTCAATATTAAATAGATCTTAAAAGGGTGGCACAACTATGAAACATATTATTTAAGGAGAGTAATAGTTGCAAAATTGTGCTTCAACTAAGCTTTTTGGTAGTCGAGATACATAGTGCATTAGACTTGTTTAGGATTTTCCTAGGTACGGTCTGACCAGAACAATAATGAAGGCGAGTTAGACCTCAAAAAGTTTGCTTGGACAAGATGCAAACGTTGTAAAGTAGAAGCATTATTTTTGGAGAATCAATTTAGTGAAATGGATTGAGGAGCTATGATTGGGATATGCATAAGTTCTACGATAACATTTATGTTATTTAAGAGTGATACTAGCATATAATCAAGAATGAGTCACTTACTTTTCATATGACTTAACTTTGAATACGTCACTACATTGAATTCTAGTTCATTGTCATTTAAGTTTGTTAATACAAAAGTGGATGACTTTTTCTTGTGGCATTTTATTGTTACATCACAATTGATATATGATACACAAAGCTATATTACAATGACAGAACATACCTTATTATTTACTAGCATTCATGATTGTGAGGCCAATAATAATGATGTTGATACATAATTTTAATCAAATATATCTCATATTTATTGAAATTGAAGATTTGTATTTCTGTTTTGAAAAGTGAAAGCATGAAACAAAGCATTTGATAAGGAGTTGAAATCTTCTATCTGCTTGGTCATAAATGAAGAATTGGGAAACAAAAGACAATTTTCGTGAAAAAATAATAATCATGGGTAGGAAATTATACACTTGAAGCAGGACAATCAATAATCCAATTAATAAAAACCTCTCTAAATCTTAAAAAGTATGATAGTTTGGTTCTTAAAATATAATCACACCGAGAGACATCGTGGGTAAGGTGTTTGTTATCCTATTAAGCGGGTCTATGGGTAATATCACGTAGTATTTGAATAGAAAAGTTTTACCAGATAAGGTCCCAACATATTATGTCCATTTGCTACTTTTAGGATGTTAAATTAATGGTGTAATTGAGTTTATTTGAGCTTGAATTGCCCACCTGGTGTTTAAGTTACTTGATAAATAAAGTTTGAGCACAATTTCAAGTAGGTGAGTTTGCTAATTTGTCTTATTATGGAAGAGAGAAGAGGAAGGCAAATGACACTGTTCTAGGGTTTCTGGAATGTGTGGGAAATCACAAAAGAGGGGGGGGGTAAGTTGTATGATGGGCAACGGGGCGGGAAGAATGATTTTGACTAAAATCCAGTGTGCACTTCGTTGGACAGTGAATCGAAAATAAAAATACAACGGGTTTTTGCTGTCAACAGAAAATAGCACCGAGACCGGAGATGGAGGAAGCCTTCGAACTTTCGAAAGAGATCACTATGCCAATCTAATCGGTTATATGTACACCACCTAAGAGAAATTCAAGGGTACAACACTCTGAGAGAGAACTCAAAAAGAAAATTTCCTCAACTCAATTATCTTTGATTTAAACACATGTCACTTCTGAATCTTATTCTCGTTAAGCGGACAAATTTGACAAGATTTAAATCGAATGACCAAATCTTCATTGATGACCAAGCAAATAGAAGATTTCAACTAGATGGGTCTATTTTCAAACTTAAGTTTTAAAGCATATTTGTATTAACACAAATGATATAATCTATGAACCCGATAATTTGTAAGCAAGATAGATTTGACAATGTTCATGTTCAATCATATGTTACTATTAAATCCAATTCTTTATAAACTAAATGTGATGTCTACATGGTTCAAATCAAGCAATCAAATCCTCAATGATACTATATTTACTAAAAATCTCAGTTGGAATCATTTTTTAAATCAAAATTTCAAAATAACAAATATAGACATTCAAGTTAAAATCAAATTTCTAAAATTTTGAAGCAAACAAATCAAAATATTCAAGTTAAAATCAATACTTAAAATTTAAAGTAAATTTCGTTCATCCTCCTCAACAATTTGTTGATGGTGACAAACTCTTACTGAACTTTAGCTCACAAAGAGTAAATGTCACATCGAATGCATCATTATATTCACACTCAAAATAACCCGACATTAGTAAGGACGTGACCCGAGTTATCTGTCCACGTGGTTTGGTCCAACGACTCCAAAAAAAGTAGCGGTTACGATTAGAGCCCTATAACTAGGTGGTTTGCCGCCAAATTGCATGGCTTTCAGTCCTTTGAGTTGTGAACTAGTTGATACAGTTGATTTATATAAAACTTTTTTGTTAGTTATGGTCGATCTAAATTTGTCCTCTTAGATAAACTTTCACCCTGAATTTAGAAGTCTCTTGGATGATGTAACTCATGATTATTAATAATTATCCTTTAGTCAGGGTTCTTCATCATTTCTCTCACCATCTGCTTTAAGCTCAATGAGATAAATTTTATAATCTGTCTGCTCCTACTATATGTTAAATATTTAATTCTTAATACATTAAACAAAATCAATTCTTAATGACTACCTTTGATCAAAAGTGCTATTTCATCATCGAGAGGGGGTATTTAACCATAGGGGCTTGCGATGGATAACCTTGAATCTTATATCAAAAAATCATCTCAAAATGAGGGAAAAATAGTTGGACAATGTTTATCTGTAATCCAATCTACCTTCTGAAAATTGGGTTCGATAAAGCTTTCAAAACCAACGATGAGATTCAGGGGTTTTGAATTTTCGGAGCTCACATTTCTCACACTAGTGTTGGCATTTCAAGTTTTCTTACCATAAAGATGTATTCCTCTTTATTTTATTGTCAACTAATCTTATCCTTCTTTCAGATAGAACATTCTTGCACTCAAAGACTGATTTCTACTGTAAAAAACCACTTAATGTACTTGTCTGGATCCATTCGATAGTTAAAATCCGATAAATTCACTTTTACACCAAAATTACTCTCTCCTATATTCAATGCCAAACTAACGCCACATTTGTTATTCGTCACTTGAAGCTTCTTTTGCAAAAAGTTTTTTTTTTTATCTCCTTTGTTTATGTGGTCATTGTTGTTGTTGTGTGTGATTTCCCATTGGTGCTTTTTCTTTCAAAATATGCGACCTCCGTTGCAATTGGAGGATTTCCCGTTGTATCTCTTCCATAGTGAGCTATTGTTGTACATCTCATTGAGGGTTTCTCCTTGGTGGCACGACGTCTCGTCCTTCTAATTAAATTTTTTTCTAAAAAAAGCGGCTTAGGGTTAGGTGAATGATATATGAATAATTTGATGAGGGTATTAGATTAGGTTGTGTGGAATTTTGTTTTGGAGCAAGGAAGACAAGTTCCTAAAAAAATTGGGGTTTGTCAGGCTCCGATACCAAATGACGGAGTTTTAGGATTCTTAGAATGTGTGTAAGAACACAAATGAGGGATTGATAATTTGTAGGATGGGTAACAAGGACGAAAGGATTGATTTTGGCTAAAATTAGGTGTGCGTGATGGGTGGACATCGAAATTCTATCGAGACAATGATGGATTTATGCAAGCAAGCGCGAAGATGAGGGAAGCTTTCAAATTTCTAGGAGAAATTACTACCTCTATCTAATCAAATTACAGACACACCACTTGAGGGAAATCAAATGATAGAACACTCCAATAAAGAAAACAGGGAGAAAGCGTCTCAAAATAACATAAAACTAAAAGACTTTTTGAAACTACGTCTAAAACAATATACTTGTATTATGACATAAATTAAACTCTAATTAGAAATAACAAAATAGGGAATAAGGATCCCATGACCCGTATTACCTGAAATTGTGGGAGATTTCTCACGACGACAATGCCTGGGACAAAAACTTGTCCTAGTACACTCCCACGATCGCTGGATTTCACATCAGGACGAGTGATGTTCACGTCAGGACGAGTGATGTTCACATCAGCAAATCCGGGGAGTTTTGGCTAGGGAATTATATAAAGAAAGAGAGATTAGGGGAGAAAGAATGAGATTTTGCTTTTTTGATGTTTTAGGGCAATTACAAATTACCATCATATATATATTTGAAATAGACGCATAATGCCTATGCAAGGTTGTTATGCTTATGCCTATTGTAAGTGATAAATCAGCTTTTACATGTGGTTCATGCGCAAGAGAGAACTTTTTCATTTTCGTGTAGTTCGCAGCAGTTGATGGCTAAAATGATGATTTTATTATTTTGTTTATATGGCTTCTTAAACTTGACCAAAGAATACTCTGACATCTTTCTGAATGCTATCCTTGTTAATGACTAAAATGAGACTTTCATATTTTTCATATAAGCCTTCTATGTTTTCCTCCACCATGTCATGTAAGAATTTAGTCATCAACTTTAGCATGGTTTCGGCAACATGCTTTATCTTCACTTTTGTCAAGTGCAATCGCTGGCTTTTGTAACTGCATATTGTAGTATTGCTCAAGGTAAGCTCCTTATTACAAAGTGGATGTGCCGACTTCCTTATCCACTTACTTTTGTAGAGTACAATAGCTGCCTTTATCATCAGCATATCTCCAGTATTTATACATATATGTTGAAGTGCTGGCCACTTGTCATAACTATGAAAACATCAAGGTCTCACCTTCAGCAAGAGGAATGACATGCTCATCTTAGTGTTGATGTTAAATTGTGAGTTTGGCGGCTATGACAAAATATGTAATTATTTAAATGGCGAAGTTGCATTAACTAAAAAAAGATATGACAAGTAAAAAAAGGGAATTTTATTTTGGCTGTGTTCTTGATAATTCATAGGATAGCTTAGGAAGGATTATTTTTTATATAGTATATTAGTATAATATGCGAAACCTATATGATGTTCTTAAAGCTCAAAAAAATATTTATGTAATTTCTATACATGTAATTTTTATTTGTCGCCCTCAAGAACCTAATTCAGATGAGTGATATGATCTAGGGTTTTAAAAGTGTCGAGCAGAGCTCGAGTCACAACAAACTCAAACGGGACTCGATCGAGTCACAACAAACTCAAGTTGGACTCGATTGTCAAACAAGCAGCTTGAACTTAAGCTTGAGCTTAACTCATCCATTTGTTACCAGGCTCGAGAGCTCAACTCATTGTGATGGGAGCTTATAGAAGTGTAGTCAGAGGAGTCGCATTATAGCTTACCAGAGAAGACATTGAGTTAACTGATTGTTCCTTAGGTGAAGAAAGATAGTCGTAATGGGTTGCTAGGGAAGAAGACGTGAACATTTGTGAAGCTTGCAGGAGAATGAATAAATGTGATGGGACGTGGAAGAAATAAATAAATCAATTAAATAATGAATATTTATAAATTGCATTCATTGCAATCCATCCCCCCAGTTTTGTAATTTTAAAATAGTAGCACCCTGCCGCTAGAATTTTATTTTATTAAGGGATTCTTGAATAAGATTTTATTGGGTAGATTATAAATATTTGTTTTAATTGAGCCGGCTTGTGAGCATACAACCTGAGTTTTATTAAGCTAATGCTCGGGCTCGAGCTCGTGGCTCGATAAGTTTGACACACGAGCTCGTTAGTGAGTCGAGTTCGAGCCTGCTCGACCCATTTAAACCCCAAATATGATCTTATAATTTAGCATTTTATTGAAATTGATATGTGCTTACAGCAAGAAAAGGTGTATGGACCATCAATTTTATAATTATTCATAGTTTTTTTTTTCTGCTAAAATGCATAACTAACCTCTCATAATAGCCTTTCTGGTATTAAAGATAATCTTTTGCTCATTTCTCCAACGAGGTGAATTCGATGGTAATTCTTGTATCATCTAATCTTTGAAAAGATCATTTAAATAATTATTTTTCATAAACATCAAGCTGACTTTAGGAAACCTATATTTATTTTATTTTTATTAATGAAATGATTATCTACTCAAATTCACCAATTACTATCCTTTTTTGTAAAGCAAAAATAACCTAAATGTCTGTGTTTATTATAATGACTCTTTTAACAGCATATTATTTCTGCATTCTTTAACATTACTGTTGTTAATTGTTCATCCTAAAATGTGGCGAATATTGAAAGAATGAATTTTTATGTTAAGCTATAACATGTTGATACTCCTAGGAGATTAAAGCTTTTCAGTAAAGTTATGAATGCAAATCCTAGAGCTTCTTGAGGATTTTGCTAGTCTTCTAACATAGAACAACAAACCTTAGGTGAAACTCTCAAGTCTCTGTAGTCGCTAAAGCATAAATAACTCTTTTCTCTAAAATAATAGAAACCAAACTAGCATGTAATCAAAATATAAACTAGATTTTTTGATTCAACAAGGCACAATAGCTATTCAAACTCTTTTTTATGCTTTGAAAAGGTAAACACTGGCTTGTGTTTGTAGGAATAAGTTTTAAAATTATGCAAGTGGGTCAATTGTAGACTTGCAGAAAAGTACATGACCAAAACTACTGACATGGCATCAATCCAAATAACTTCAACCTAAGTAGTAAGCTGTATATAGGGCCGTCAAAAGTGCTCGTTTGCGAACAGCTCGTGTTCGGCTCGTTAAGTAGCTTGTGTTCGGCTTGTTCGTTAAGTAAACGAGCTGAACACAAACAAGTTTTTAAAGCTCGAATTATAAACGAGCCAAACACGAACATCTTTTTGTTTGCTCGTGTTCGGCTCGTTTTAGCTCGAAATAAAAAAAAATATATATAATTATTTATATAATAATATATTACATATATTATTTGTATAATAATATATTATATATATTTATATCTAAATTTAAATCATAACACCTCGTGTGGTAATATGGTTAGTGCTTTATTTTGTATATATTTGGTCCAAGTTCGAATCCCATACATTACATATATTTTTTTCAATTTAATTGTTACAAGCAAATTTCGAGCCGAATACGGATATTTAAATCGAGCCAAACACAAACACACTGTTCACGAGCCGATTTTGAACACGAGCTATTTCGAACGAGCCGAGCACGAGCCAAGCCTGAGCTCGCTCAAGCTCGGCTCGTTTACAACCCTAGCTGTATAGGGACCGCAAAATTATGGGGAGGAGGCTTAATGGATTTAAGACAACCAATCTACTGAGATTGATTATGAGTTCTAGTTTGAATGCATGGCTACTTTGGACATGCTTAATGCAGCTCCCAATATATATGAGTTTACATATGATTTCTCTTAGAATAAGCATTGAAGCTAATAGTTGTGTGCCATTTCACATCTTTGATGGTCACCACTAGAATGTATAGTAAGGCATTTAACCTAGTTTGACAATGCTTTTTATCGCTCGATTATGCTTCTCTATACAACATTATTAATTTTAGAGTGTTCGGTAAAGAGCATGCTAGCCATTGTACAAAAAGTTTTCAGCTTTATGAATGCTAAAATATGATACTATTCAAAATTTGAACAAGCTTGCTTTCTTAGGACCACTTTTTATTAAGATTGGCTTTAAAAATATTTAAGACAAACATGCTCTTGCCTGCTCTTAAATATCCACAATAGCTTCCAGCCTTCTCTTTTAATGCACTCATTTTTTTAATTATTGTGTAAGCTTATCTTATTTTGGAAGCCCCCTCAATGAGTTTACAAAGACTCTACTTCCACTCAAAAGTGAGCTTAAACACTTTGTCTGTTGAGTACATTACAAAGGGCACTACATCCTTCCAGAAGTTTGGTGCAATGTTGTGCGAAATTCTATATGGATTTGTTTTCGGTCATGGGCTATTTGTATTAAATCAGAAGATCACAATGCTAATTCTCTAGTCAGCAACATGCTTGATCTCTTTTTTTAGTGGGAAACTCGTCCATTGAACAATCTTAATTAGTTGTAAAGAGATGCTATTATTTGAGAATTTCTTTCATCTCTTCTCAACCATTCTAATGTGCTAACTCCTTCGTGTTTGAGGTGAGCATGGAAAATTTAGTGTTATTGAAGTTGCTGGACTCCCTCAAGGCCTCATGGCTAATTAATGCTTTAGACGCTGGCAACTAACCTAGCATTTACGTGGGTGAAATGAGGAGCTAAAAAAATTTACATATTTTAAGCATGAGGGATGCCTTCTGGGAGTATAATATAATACTCGTCACAATGAAATGCAGTGGGAAAATTAAGCTTTCAATGCGTGTCATTCCAAATATCAAAATTGCAAAATCTTGCAGTAAATTATTTAAAGTAAAGTTCCCATGATGCCCAAAATTTATGTTTCATGTTTAAACAAGCATGTTAAAAGTTATGTTGGCATCTTAAATAGCACAATATTATTTCACTATTTGATATTATATGCTTTATTCTCTTCATCACCAATACAATCAATCTTCTTTATCATTAGATTTTTGCCCTACATCTCATAATTTGGTTTTATGTTCTTTAGAAATAGTAGAAGTATCCGGTGATGGCTCCCGCTTATGAGGTGTCTGAGGCGTTATCACCTTTTTATGCCTAGGTGAGCGCCTGATTCACCTTTGATAACACTTCGCTCTTAGGTGATGCATGTCAAGAAGGAGATTTCTTCAATAGCACCTAAATAACACATAAGCTAAGGTGCCAAGTTTTCATTCCTTTATCACTCTAGTCATTCAGAGATTGCCTTATTAGGAATTGAGCCTTACATTGATTATGCCCTTATCATTTCAGCTAGTTGATAGACACTTTGAGAATTTTTTAACTTAAAGCTTATATTTATTACAGGTTATGAAATCCTGAATTTAATCAACTGTTCTTTATCAACCTTTTCATTTATTTTCTTGTAGTCAGAGAGAAAACTACCCTTTCAACTGTTTTATTTTTTTGGGACCATTCTCTCAATATTCTTTTTTATTTAATTTATCTGGCATCTTCTTTCCTTTTTTTCTTTCTCTTGACAACAAAACACTCGTTACATTATTCTTCTATAAATACCCATTACCCTCCTCTCTCTTATTCTTCTTTCTTGTTATTTATTTATTTATTTTGGGGGTGGGTATTATTTAATAAATACAAATCATTTTCATGTAGCTTAAAAGTATTTTTTTTTATTATTTTTCAAATGTTGATAGCTTAAACGATTCAAGAATATCGGTTGCAGTGTCTCATTTTTTTATATTTGTTTGAAGGTGGCATTTTTATTGAAAGGGATTTGCTTCAAGCTTTTTTAATCTTCGTGCTAAATGCTATACTTCGCCATACAAAATATCATCCCAATTACCTGTAGGATCTTAACTAGTTGTGGCATGATACCTTTCCATGTCGATCTAGTTTGCTTTATCTAGATTCTAAGATGCTTAGCTTCTGTTTGGGGTCGCTGCAACTCTTATTGAATGAGCAGTTGATGGTGAAGTAGTGGATCTGTTTGGATGATTTACTCTGCTGCATCTATTTTTGGGGAAAAAAACTATCATGCACTTATGAATATATGTTACATGTAGGTCCGTAATTTCAAGAAACATAACAACATAAATAAATTTAGCAATTCAAAAAAAAGTAGAAGTTCATTATTATACTTCATCAAGTGTAA
Organism: Phalaenopsis hybrid cultivar; assembly: GCA_002079205.1. Classification (NCBI taxonomy): domain Eukaryota; kingdom Viridiplantae; phylum Streptophyta; class Magnoliopsida; order Asparagales; family Orchidaceae; genus Phalaenopsis; species Phalaenopsis hybrid cultivar. The sequence continues at coordinate 77,544 of JXCR01138407.1, read as the reverse complement.
TACATCACTTAACACATAATAACACGATAATAAAAGTTATATTATAACGAGTAATGCCATTATAACATTGTCATTCATGTCGAAACAATCAAGTTTTCTGGAGAATTTTCTTTTCAATGCTTCTCTCCAAACGCGATCACTATCTTAAATGAATTCCTCACTAGCACGATCATCACCGCATCTAAAAAATGTACAACCAAGTGTTCTATTTCTAAAATATCTATAGAATTTTCTCCCATGGCGAGTTTCTTGTCTTGAAGTATACTCAAAATATTACATATCACAGTTGCAATACAAAACTCTAGATGCATTTGAAATCTTTGAGCTTATATTTATTGAGAATGCAATGTTTAATGCTTAATAAAAAAAATTGGAGTATATGTGCGATCGATCGTGTTGAAATTCGAAATAATGCGGAATAAAGCATGATTTTTTTTAGTGATATGGAGGGTATGAATAACCCTTTACATGATACCTAGAATAGAAAAGATAAAAAAAAGGAAATAATATGAAAGGAAAGATATATCACATAATATCTCCAATAATCAATTCATATTAAGTACTTGGAGATGAAGAAAATAACATAAAATAGAAAAACCTAAAATAGAAAAGAAAATAACTTATAATCTAAGGAAATAAATACAAAATAGGAAAGTAAATAAATCATAATCTAAGGAAATAATTTATTCCCTTATCATCTCACGGGAATATATTATTTTTCAATATAACTTTTAACACTTCCCCTCAAGTTGAAACATGGTTGAAAACCATGCTTAATTTTGATTTGTAAACATCAAACAATAGGCGAAGGAGATCCCGTGAAGTAGTACTTTAAGCCTTCATCTCATACCGCTGTTGTCTTTGATTGCAGTTGTTGCAGTGTTTGAGATAAGCCAAAGGCTTATACTTGTAATGCTGCAGCGAAGTTTGCAGGGAAGTAGACAACTGTAGTTGTTTTTAACTGCAGTTTCCATTGTGTCTGTAGGTAGGTGGAAAACATGTACAAGTAATGCTGTAAGGGAGTTTGCAGGGAAGTAGACAACTGTGGTTGTTTTTTTACTGCAGTGCATGTAGGTAGGTGAAAGACTCGTACAAGTAATATTACAGGGGAGTTTGTAGGGAAGTAGACAAACTACAAGAAAAATTAACTTCTAGTTGATTGTTGTTTTCGTTGGCCGTAGTTCCTGCAATATCTGTAGCTAGGCGTAAGACTTCTACAGGTAATGCTGCAGTGGAGTTTGCAAAGTAAACAACCTTCAAGGAAAATGCTACAAGATATGACCTGCAAAAAAAATGCAAAAAAAGAAAAAAAACTCCGGATGATGGTCTGCTACAGGAAACGCTCCGGAGGAGGGTATGATACCGAAAAAAACTCCGGAGGAGTGCCTGCTGCAGGACAAACATTGGAGAGATTGCTGCAGGAATGCTTCTAGTGGAGGGCCTAATACAACGAAAAGTTTCAGCGGAGGGCATGATGAAGGAAAAGGCTCCGGAGGAGGGTCTGTTCCAAGAAAAGCTCTAGAAGAAAATCTACTGCAGGAATAAAGTTCCAGGTGAGACCTGTTTTAGGAAAAAGTTTCGGAGGAGGGCTTGATGCAGGAGAAGGCTCCGATGGAGGGCCTGCTACGGGAAGACTTCTGGTGTATCTGCCACTAAATTCAAATGACACCAACAGGAAGACGTAGCACAAGTTGTCCATCAGAAACGCTCCTAGGGTAGAGAACAATCATCCTTTTGTATCCAAAACCCTAAGGATCTAATGGGCACAACTCAAGAACCTAGAGATTCTCAGTGCAAATAAATAATGTGTTGTAAAGAGCTCAACAATCTTCGTGCGTTGCATCAGACATAATTGTGGCAACACTGACGTAGCTTCTAAGTAAACACAGAATGCCCAGGAAATTCTGTTCACAATGTTGTGCGAAGTAGTAGGATGAATTAGGAAGGCTAGTACGAGGCACCGCCACATAATTCATGGCAAAGTTGTCCTTATCCTCCTTGTAACTAGACTTGAACTTAAAATAGATAATGTAGATAACCCACAACGTTATGACTGAAGTGGCAGAGTCCAATATTGTGTGTATATTGTACTCCATTACAAAACTGTAGTAGATTCTAATAGTTAAAATTAAAGTTGTCAATTCTCGTGACTTCAGGGAAAGCCCGACATAGGTTTTATGCTTGGTGAGCTTATAGATAAAATTGGAGATGCCTATTGCGTGAACTGCCTCAACTGCAATGAAGAGGTTATCGTGGTCGTGAACAACAAATCTTAGGAATACAAGTGCCACCATCTCGATAACAACACTAAGAAACGTCTTCATCCTCGGCAGCTGTTGACGAACCTACCCGACCACTGCGCTGATTGGCTACCTCGAACTTCTCATGCTATTCGCAACTCGATCCAATCCCAAATCAGTTTGATGAAAAAGATAGCAAAAGGAAATTAAGAAGGAAGACAACATCCTTCGCTTGCTACGAGGAACATAGAGGAAGAGATACAACCAGTAAATTTTTCGGTTAGAATATAACCCAAGGTCGATAAAATGCATGGAGATGTCGAACTAGAAGTGAGAGGAACGCGTAATAAATCTAGTCCTGGAGAAGAAGGTGCTAAGATCTTATTCTTGCACATCTGAAGCTCGCACACTGTAGGAAGGGAGATTCGGCAGTGGGGTCTACAAGGAGAGCGTTTTTCAGCATAAAAACTGAAAAGAGGAGGCAGAGGAAGGGCCTGCAGCACGACAAAGATTGTTGGTTGCAGAGAATAGGAAATTTTCCGGTGGCAGGAAACTCTAGGATTTGTTATAAAACACTGATATCATGTTGAAATTAAGAATAATGTGGAATAAAGCAGAATTTTTTTCATTGTTATGAAGGAGGGCGTAAATAACTCTTTACATGAATCCTAGAATAGAAAGATAATAAAAAAAAAGAATATTAAAGGAAAGATATATCACCTAATATCTTCAATAATCAATTCATATTAAATATTTGGAGATAAAAGGAATAACATAAAATAGCAAAGCCTAAAATATGATATGAAATAACTCCCAATCCAAGGAAATAAATATAAAATATGAAAGTAAATAACTCATAATTAAAAAAAAATAATTTATCACTCATAATTTCTTACATGAATAAATTATTTACTAATACAACATCTAACAAAGCGAGTATGTAAAAAAAAAAAAAAGAAAGGCTCAGAGTCAACTTAAAAAATTCATAATCAACTACTATAAGAAGGCGAAGGAACCATAAAGAAAGGATCTTTGTTTTCTTTTACGTGTATATTAGCAAACTCATATATGTCGAAAGGCAAAGCAGCATAATGGCCATCCATAAGAACCCCTAGGGTCATATGATTTATTATAACAAGGAGATTATATTACTTCATTCTTCGAAGAATATTCATTAGAAACAAAGCCGCTCATTCACAATAACCATATTCACCCAATCCAAACGTGACGCTCTTCTCCTAAATTGAATATATACCCGAACACCACAAGGTTCTTGGCAATTAACTCTCAACAAAACCTATAAAGCATTTGACATTCATCATACTTCTAAACACAAAACTCTCAACATAATCTTCTCAACATATGAAAAAACCCATAGAATTTCAAGCCGATAAAAGACAGCACATTGTCATTATATACACAAAACACTACATAATCCCCATAGCACACCAGGAATTCATCATAATTTCAAACGCTTAACTCTCACCATAGTTTTCTCAACATACAATAACAATCCCAGAGAAAATCAAACCCAAAAAAGAATATGTTGTTATCATAAACTTGAAGAGTATCAAACCCCCTTAGTATAAAAATAGAAGTTAGAACTTCTAATGCAATAACGACCCCATAAAATCGCATAAACGCCCATAGAACATAAGCTTCACTAGATAAACCCCAGGAGCAGAGGGCACTTAACAACCCAATGAGCATAAATTATTCACTAAACACCTAGAGAACATATTGTTTTGAAGCCAACCGAAGGCAAAAAAGAAATGCCACGGAGGTTGTTTCCCTAATTGAAGTTTTGCCAAAATTGTCTAAATCTAGCTCCAAAATTAATCATTGCGGTGTTTGGTGCCAAGTTGTGTGCATGAGTGTGAAGCCTTATGTAGTTAGAGCAATCTATGAACAATTGGGTCTGGTCCGAGATGCCATATGTTGATGCCTTCCTCTAATGCTTCTGAGAAAATTGTTTATGATTTGAAAATTGGCTGCCCACCTTGGTGCTAGGATTGCTACCTTGGCACCAAACATAGTGCCGCCAGAACTATCAAATGCCCTTTTAGCTCCATGTGGTTTATGACTGCTTCTGATTTATCTCTATATGCAAATGTAGAGTATAACAAATTCATGAAATGATATTGTGCATTAAATTTTTTTAAGGCTCTACACCAATAAATATTTTTGGACTTATATAGTGAATTTCTCAAATTTGGTGAAACTAACTTAAAAAATACAAAGATTTGATCGACAAAATGCCTACCAAAATATTCCTCAACGCTTGCCATTAAAAATAATGGTCAAAAGTTTGGTTTTCTATCAAACTTAGGCTTTTCAGGGTGCGTTTGGGGCGGCTTATCCACAGCTTATGCGTTTTCAAAACGCAGTGAGGGCGTTTATTTTTTGCGTTTGGCCAAACGCAATTTTGCCTTAATACATAGACGCGACCTGTGGCCTCATCCTTGCGAGCAGCATCTCGATCTATTTTTTACTTACATACCCCCCACGCTCGTCTTCTCCTCCTCTGCATCTCGTGCCCAAAGTTTCGATCGTCTTCCCTGTTCTCGTCACCCTCTCCCCTGTGTCTCTTGCCCTAAGTTTCAATTGGTCTTCTCGTTCTCTCCTCTGCGATCCAACATCGCTGTGCTCAAGAGTATTTGACAATTTTATTTTGTTGTGATCCGTAAAATTGGAGCATTGCGTTGAGGGTCTTTGGAGCATTGCTTATGAATGCCTCTTCTGATTTACAGTAAAGTGTTCTCTGTGCGAAGTAAGATGTTGCGTATGCCTTCCATTCGTTTGAGGGTCTGTGGAGCATCGTTTGAGATGGTTTACGTTTTTTGATGTTCGAATGCAGATATGAAATTTCCATTTTGGAGAAATGAGGATGTTCATATGAGATGCTTTTCGTTTTTTGATGTTGGTGGTTGCTAAAATTTATGGTGGCTTGGGTGTGCTTGTGGTGGTTTTGGGTGTGTGGTTTGGTGGATTAGGTGAGGTGTGCACGTGACATTGGTGCCCATGATTGGTGTTCATGGTGGCTTGTGTGTTTTTAGGTGGCTTTGGGTGTGTGGGTTGGTGGTTTAGGTGATGTGTGCATGTGACATATGCTGCGTGTCAGAATAATCATTTCTCTAGAAAAAGCTACTAATCAATTGTTTTCTAAACGTAAAAACCAAACAACTAAACAACTTATTCAGAACTGGGGCAGAATGATCATTTATCCAAAATTAACTGTTTTCCAAATGCACAAATCAAACAACCATCCAACTTATCAGGAAAAGCTACTAATCAACAGATTATTAGGATAAGCTGCTTATCTGGATAAGCTGCTTATCTGGATAAGCTGCTTATCTGGATAAGCTGCTTATCTGGATAAGCTGGATAAACTGCAACTGCCCCAAACTGACCCTCAATCTTCAGTGAGTTTGTTTAGTTTAGGTGATGCGTGCACGTGACATATGCTGCGTGTCAGAATACGGTCATTTCTCTAGAAAAAACTATTAATCAGTTATTTTCCAAACACAAAAATCAAACAACTAAACAGTTTATTCAGAACAGGGGCAGAATGATCATTTTTTCAAAATTAACTGTTTTCCAAATGCACAAATCAAACAACTATTCAACTTATCAGAATAAGCTGCTAATCAACAGATTATCAGGATAAGCTGATTATCTGGATAAGCTGGATAAACTGCAGCTGGCCCAAACCCTCAATCTTCAGTGACTTTGTTTAGTTTAACTCTTTTCTTTTGCACAGAGTTTGGAAGATGTAACCAAACCACAGTAATCATCATTAAACAATGAAATACCGCAATGTGGCTTTACGACTATTTATCGGTAGGTTCATAATGAGTATAAGGCCCACCGTGAATCTATTTTCTTGGAAACTCTAACCAACTGAGGAGTTAAAAACTAAAAAAGCTGAACAATATGATAAAATGCATGCAAGTGTTGAAATTTGTATAAAAATATCAGTTTACTTTTGGCAAGTGACCATAAAGAGAGATGATAATGCAATTTCAACAATTTCAGTTATATTTTTGACCATTGTTTTCATGTTTTTTAGCATAATTCTTGACAAACTGTTGAGATGGTACCGAATTACCATGTAGATCCTTTTTAAAGTGAATACTAGTTTATTTGGTTCAATTGAAGCAATGGAATTGTCCTCTCCAACAACAGGGCCTTTGCTTCGGCCCTTAAACTGAAGACAAATGCAACCGTTATGGCCTAGAGCTTGTTAATGTCTTAGAACTACTGCTTTGAAGAGACTTTTAAAGTCTGGATGCTAATTTCTCTAGTGTTTTGAACTTGTTGGGCATGAACAATGTTCAATTGATCACACAAGTCCTAAGATTTCATTATGCTCACCGTCCAACATATGCTTTTGACACTGATTTCCATATTATGTGACATTGGATGCAATCTTGGTTCAGAGTATTCTACCAAAATGTAATATGAATTACAAGAATAAACACAACCCTAGATGTTCATCAAAATGCAAGCCTTTATGCAAATAATGAAAACATGGATTGAAATTTTGGGCTTTCTATATGATCCGTGTAAATTATTGGTTTTTATGTTGAATATATTAGTTGAAATGAACTTTAGTTGGCAGAGTAATAGATCAAGTGCTCAGCAATCGAAGGCAAACCTTATCCTTCAAGCCATTGGTCCAATTTAGATTAGATTGCTCAAATCCTCATGTTTCCTGGTAGACACTGCTAGATTTTTGTATCCTAAAGTAATTGTGTCGAAGATTTCTTTTTCAGGGAAATCAAATTGAGGACAAATTTCAGGGAACAAGACGATGGAAAAGCAAAGATAAAGTAACTTGTAAACTTGAGTAGAATAACGAATTAAGTGTTATGCCATTGATCCCTTAAGGGCCGAATACCTATTATCTAGATTGTAGCCACATTCATGATTGTTGCTTCACACAAGCCAATTTGAGGACAAATTCAAGAAAGTGAGCAAGCTGATGGTAAAACCTATCCAATTCAAATGCTTCTGTAATTTTCTTTTCCTTGTATTTTCTATACTTTTGAATGATGTTGATTTTTTTAGGCTGATTATGTTATATGGAATTTAGTTTTTGAGAATTGTGCGGTAAAGACGTTTTTGGCATCCAACTTTCCACGGATAAAAATGGAACATTAAGATTAACGTGGTGAAAAATTAGGAGAGAAAGATTGAAATGATTATGTTTAAGATGTGATCAAAGTAGCATTTATTGAAGATAATGCAATAGAATTTTATTTTAAATGATTCGGATCATCTAATCTATGAAGGATAGAAGATGCACTAATTAGATGGGTGGATAAAATTAATGTCAAAGGATGAGGGAAAAATAGGGATTAATTAAAAATAATTTGGGCAAAAGTTATGGGAAAAAATATACTGTTGACAGGTTTAACACATGTAGCACTTAACGCGAACTAATGGAAAGGCTGATTTATAGTGCTTATCCCAAATAATTAGGATAAGGTAATTAATGATGATGATGATGTTCATAATGGGATATTGATAGTGAGCATTAGCCATATTTCAGATTTGGAGCAAGTTTCTTGAGCGGATGGCTGAACTATGAGAGACTAGGTAGGAAGATGTTTGAGCGATCAAGAAAAGCTAAGAAGAAAAGCAAGAACAAGGGAGGAAACTAGGGTGATGAATTTCTATTATTTAATACGGAGTTTTTGTCATTTATTTCATTTTTTTTATATGAACGCAATCTGATATGAAGAAATTGCTCGACCATGGTCTGGTATTTTGAAAGGTTGGAGCATTAACTCTACAACAACAACAAGAAGCCTTTATCTCCCTAAGTCGGTTTGGCTGCATGAATCATTTTTCTCCATTGCATCCTATCGAGTGTCATATTTTCATTCAATTCTAATACATGAAGATCATTTTTTATACAATATGCCCAATTCTTTTTAGGTCTACGCATTTCTTAACTTAAGTGGAAACTAAAACATCTACTCTCCTAACAGGATCATCAGATGATTGACGTTTAATGTGACCACACGATCTAAGACGACTCTCTCTAATCTTGTCCGCCATTGGAGTTACACCAAGTATATCACGGATATATTCATTTCGCTTTTTGTCTCTAAGTGTCAAGCCACTCATCTACCTAAGCATTCTCATCTCTGCAACACTTAACTTTGTTTTATGCTTCTCTTTTAAAGGCCAACATTCTGTGCAATAGAGCATCTAAGTGGTACTTTTTTATCAAACAATGATCTCAATGCATTCCTCCACTTCAACCAACCAGCTTGAATTCTACTAATAACATCCCCATCTATATCACCATCACTTTGAACAATCGACATGTGATATCTAATACGATCACACTTTTTTATGATTTGATCACCCATAGTTACAACTCAGCCAATAGAGCTACTACTACTAAAATTATATTCCATGTATTCAGTTTCATATATACTCACACGAAGGCCTTTAAACTTCAATGTAGACCTCTATAATTCAAATTTTTCTTGAACTTTTTTTGTAGTCTCTTCCACAAGAAGATATCATTAATGAAAAATATAAACCAAGGTACAACCTTCTATAAATGTTTAGTAAAAAAATTCATAACTAAAGCAAATAGATATGGGCTTAAATTCACCCCTGATGTAATCCAATTGAAATAGGAAAATACTTGGTCAATCCTTCTTTTGTTTGAACATCAATCTTCCTTCTGTTTGAACACAAGTAAACTCTAGTGTACATATTTTTATTGACTTGAATATAAGTAATATCAACTCCTTTCTTCTCTACAGCTCTTTAAATGACTTCCCTTGGAACCTTATTGTAAGTTTTTTCTACAATAACAACAACAACAACTACAAAACCTTTATCCTATTAAGTGGGGTCGACTACATGAATCATTTCTCTCTATTGTGCTTATTTAGTGTCATATTTTCATTTAATCCTAATAAATTAAGATAATTTTTTATACAATATCCCCTAGTCATCTTAGGTCTACCTTTGCCTTACTTAATATGAGTCGAATCTAAAACATCTACTCTTCTAATAGGATCATTAGATGGTCGACATTTAATGTACCAAACCATCTAAGACGACTCTATCTAATTATGTCTGTCACTAGAGCTACACCAACCCTATCATAGATATATTAATTCCGCATGTTGTCTCTAAGTTTAAAGCCACTCATCCACCTAATCATTCTCATCTCAACAACACTTAGCTTAGTTTTATGCTTCTCTTTTAAAGGCCAACATTTAACGTCATTGAGCATTGTAGGTCTCACCGCCATTTAATAAAATTTTCCTTTCAGTCTAAACGGTACTTTTCTATTACACAATAGGCCCTAAGCATTCCTCCACTTCAACCAACCAACTTGAATTGTATTAATAACATCCCCATCATTATCACCATCACTTTGAACAATAGACCCGAGATATCTAAAGCGTTCACATATTTTAATAATTTGATCACTCATAGTTACATTTATGTCACTAGAGCTACTACTACTAAAACAACTTTATCTATATTTGTACGTCACTGGAGCTACACCAACCCTATCATAGATATATTTATTTCGCATTTTGTCTCTAAGTGTAAAGCCACTCATCCACCTAATCATTCCTATCTCGACAACACATAAATTAGTTTTATGCTTCTCTTTTAAAGGCCAACATTCAACGCCATAGAGAATTGTAGGTCTTACCGCCATCTTATAAAATTTGCCTTACAGTCTAAATGGTACTTTTCTATTACAAAATAGGCCCTAAGCATTCCTACACTTCAACCAATCAACTTGAATTCTATTAATAACATCCCCATCATTATCACCATCACTTTGAACAATAGACCCGAGATATTTAAAGCGTTCACACGTTTTAATAATTTGATCACCCATAGTTATATTTATGCCACTAGAGCTACTACTACTAAAATTACATTCCATGTATTCAGTTTTAGTTTTACTCAAACGAAGGCCTTTAGACTACAAAGTAGACCTCCATAATTCAAGTTTTTCTTAAGCTTTTTCTCTCGTCTTATCCACGAGAAGGATGTCATCATCAAAAAACATACACCAAGGCACATCCTCCTGTAAGTGTCCATTAAGAGCATCCTTAACTAAAGCAAAAAGATATAGGCTTAAAGCTGATCTCTAATGTAAACCAACAGAAATAGGAAATTATTTGGTCAATTCTCCTTCTGTTCAAACACAAGTAACAATTCTTGTATACATATTTTTAATGACTTGAATATAAGTCATATCAACTCCTTTCTTCTCAGGAACTCTCCAAAGGATATCTATTGGAACCTTATCTTATGTTTTTTTTAAAATCAATAAAAATCATATGTAGATCATCCTTATTATCTCTAAACTTCTCCATCAAACCTCAATAAATATATAGCTTCCATGGTAAACCTGTACGACATAAATCCAAATTAATTATGAGAACTTTTTGTAATACGTTTTAACCTATGTTCAATTACCTTTCTCCATAATTTTAAAGTATGACACATCAATTTAATTCCTCTATTATTGATATACTCTTGTGCATCCCCTTTATTCTTAAAAATGGGGACTAAAATACTCTTTTTTCGCTCCTCAGGCATCTTTTTAGTTTTCAAATTAATATTAAATAATTTAGTAAGCCAAGAAACTCTCAAATCTCCTAAATATTTTCATACTTCAATTGGGATATAATCAAATCCTACAGACTTTCCACCATTGGTTTTCTTTAAAGCCTTATCAACTTCTTTTTTTACTAATGCGACGATAAAAATGAAATATTTTATTATTATTAATGATATTAAGATCACTAAGGTCGATTGTATTTTCCGAAACTTAATTAAAAAACTTATCAAAATAACTCACCCATCTATTTTGAATATCTTTTTATAAGAAAAACGCTTTTTAATTTCATCTTCAATACGCTTTACTTGAGTTAAATTTTTACTTTTATTTTTTTTTGTTTGACTAGTTTTTACATATATTTTTCATCATCTTTAGTATCTAATCTATTATAAAGATCACTAAAAACAGAATTTTTAACGTCACAGATTATTCTCTTAGACTCCTTACGGGTCGTTTGATATTTTTTCTAGTTATCTGAGCTCTTACATTTAAACCAATTTTTATAACAGACCTTCTTATATTTTATCTTTTCTTGCACTTTATCTTTCCACAACCAATTATTTTATATAAAATTTTTCTTTTAATTCTCCGAGTACAATTTTTGCCACTTGTTTAATAGTTTTTTCTAAATCAAGAAAAATTATATGTAGATTCTCCTTATTCTCTCTATATTTCTTCATCAAACCTCTCAATAAATGTATAGCTTCCATAGTAGATCTGTCTGCCATAAATGCAAGTTGATTATTAGAAATCTTTGTATCACGGCTTAATTAATATTGAATTACCCTCTCCCATAATTTTAAAGTATGACACCTCTACTTAATTTGTCTATAATTTGCACAATTTTGTGCATCTCTTTTATTCTTAAAAATGAAGATCAAAATACTGTTCCTCCACTCAGATATTTTTTTAGTTTTTATAGTAATATTAAAAAGTTTAGTATAACAAGAAACTCCAAATCTCTTAAATATTTTTATAGTTCAGTTGGGATATCATCAGGTTAGTTGATTTTCCACTCTTAGTTTTCTTTAAAGCTTCATCTTCTTTTTTACTAATGCGGCTGTAAAATAAAATATTTTGTTATTATTAAAAATATTAAGATCACTAAGGTCGATCATAATTTCAGAAATTTCATTGAAAAGTTTATCAAAATAGCTCACCCACTTATGTTGAAATAAATCTTTACTTTTCTTTTCTATTTATTTTGTTAGTTTATACATATATGTTTCACTCTCTTTATTTTCTAATATATTATAATGATCACAACAATTAGAATTTTTAACATCATAAATTGTTCTCTTAGACTCCCTACAAGCCACCTTATATTTTTTTAATGTTCTATAAGCTTTTACATTTAAATAAATTTTTATAACACAATTCCTTATATTTTATCTTTTCTTGCGCATTATTATTCCACCACCAACTAATTTTATTTATAAATTTTTTTTTCTATTTTATTCTCCAAGTATATCTTTTGCCACTTATTTAATAACGCTTGTTATTTTATTCCACATAGAATTCACTTTTTATGAACGTCTCAAATCTTAAAATCTTGAAGTTTACTCATAAAAATAATTTTTTTCATGTGTTTTATCTAATTTCATGACAATATTTTTTTTAATTTTTTATCTTACAACTCTTTATCTTAAAAACGAAAATTAATAATTGATGTTGAGTACTTAAATTTTCATTTGGAATTACTTTACAATCTTTATTCTCTCAACGATTTCTTTTTCTCATAAGAAAATAATCAATGTGTTTTATTAGATCCATTCTTATAAGTCATAATACACACCATTAGCAATAACAAAATCATAAACTAAAGCAAAATCTAATATGGTTCTACCTTCTTTATTAATTACTTCAAAATCATAACCACTGTGAATATTTCTAAAATCTTTCACCACCATACCAACATGCCCATTTAAATCTCCTTTAATAAATTTTTTATTCAAGAGGTATCATTTGTATTAATTCTTCGAAGTCATTCCGGATTTTTTTTAATCTATATCTAAACTTGAGGAGTATAAGCACTTCGAACATTAAAAATTTTAATATCAATAACAATATTTAGGGCTATATTTCTATATTCAATTCTATTAATTTTTACAATATTATCTTTCAAACTCTTATATATAATTACACCTACATCATTTCTAATACGACTCCTACTTAAGTACCAAAGTTAAAATTCTAAGCTATCAATCCCTTTAGCATTTTCTCCAACTCATTTAAGCCTTATTTGGAGGAGCTTCTTCATTTGACGAAGCTCCTTTAAATGTGACGTTCACGAATGGAGCTCTGCACTCGCATTTCAGAATGACAAAAAAATGACATTTTAGCGGAGTAACATTGGCGGACGCTCGAGAAACGGTCCCTCCAAATAACAACCGTTCGATTTCTCCGTTTTTTCTACACCGCAGCAGATGTGTAATGCGGCCTCAAATGAAGCCTTAGTGTCTTGAATACATAAGATATTTTCTTCCTATAAACCATAATATAACTTATTTTATAAATTTATCTGTGAAAGTACCTATATTTCAATATCCCGTCCTAATATTAGTCTCATTGAGCATTGACTATGATCAGTGAAAAGTAAGCTTTATGCTAGCTTATTTTTCATATCTGAAAACTAAAAGGTTAGCATCCGTTTTCCTAGCCATCAAATAAACTACCCATGCGTGTGGGTGCTAATTTCATTTATAAGTAGTAAAAAATAAGAGGATAATATGGAGAACTTGGACCACAGTTGTGGCTTAGAGTAATTGACTAGAATTGTTCTTAGTTTGTTTTTACATGGCATGCCTATGGTTCCAAGTTCTACTAGATGTGATAAACGTGCAGTCGTGGTGTATGGATGGATTGAGTCATCTAATTATATGATATCTGCATTTTCTAAATAAAATCTTTTCAAATGAATCAAATTAATATTGAAGTTCTTTCGTATTAGTATTGAATAATTTAGCTTTTTTATCTTAAAATATGTCTATTATCTTCTGGAGTAACCGACCAATATACTCTAATAGAAAGCATTTTACTTTTTTTTTACTCACAATCTCTGTTAAGAATTATTTGTTTTCGTTGGTAGATATTTCCTATTTTTATAGTTTCCTAGTTTGTGGACTAGTAAGCCTGTCATTCTATTACATATACTAGGATGTAATTTGTTATTGTATGAGAAATAGAAATCTTTTTCAGAATTTTTTCATGGTATCAGAGAGAAACCTAATTCTTTCGAGTTTGTGGCTGCAACTTTGTTCCTCACTGACGATGACGACAAATTTATATGGTTCTCAGATTTTGTATTTGATGCCAACACTAACCGTGATCTTATCGTATAAAGACCTTTGTAGCTCCCATCGTCTCTACCTGCATCAACCGAATCAAAGCATACAATGACAGGATTGTAACAGCGTACAAAAACCTCCATCCCCGTCTCTCTTACGCAGGAATCACAGAACTTTCTCACTCGTCTATTTCGTTGCTCTAGTATGCTCGAGCCGTAGCCATATCACAACAACTGCACAATTTTTGAGGTCGATTCAGTTCCTATGGATTTTTGTCGATCGTTCGAACGTTTCGATGGATTTCTTCAATCCGTTCGATTTCAACAATTGTGATCGATTCGACTTGCTTTAGCTGCCCTGTCAAAAGTCTCCTTTTGTCGAACTCGTGAAAACTGAGAGTTGTGCACTTTCCTCTAATTCGTTTTTAATTGCCCAATCGAGCAGTCGAACTAAAGGAATTTCTCTCTTCTTTGTTCGCGCAACAGGTCTTCTCGATTCAGACTTTTTAATCTTAGCATAGTCAAACACGACATGATCCCATGATTTGCTTTCTCGGAAGTGACTTCCATATCCGAACCTACATATTTAAAACCCAATGTATCTGCAAACTCATCCCACCTAATCACTAACCATAAACTGCATGACAAAAATTTTTTCAACACCCAATGTATTTGAAGGAGAATTAACCAAATATTTTCCTATTCCCGTTGGATTGCATTAGGGATCAACTTTAAGACGATATCTTTTTTGCTTTAGTTATGGATGGTCTTATTAGACATTTACAAGAGGATGTATCTTGTTGTATGCTTTTTGTTGATGATATCCTTCTCGTGGATAGGACAAGAGAAAAGGCCCAGGAAAAACTTGAATTATGGAGGTCTACCTTAGGAGTCTAAAAACCTTCATTTGAGTAGAACTAAAACTGAATACATGGAATGTAATTTTAGTAGTAGTAACTCTAGTGACAAAAGTGTAACTTTGGGTGATCAAATTATTAAATGGTGTGATCGATTTAGATAAGTAGTAATAGCTCTAGTGACAGAAGTGTGACTTTGGGTGATCAAATTATTAAAAGGTGTGGACGATTTAGATATCTTAGCGGTCTGTTGTTCAAAGCGATGGTGATATAGATGGGGATGTTAATAGTAGAATTCAAGTTGGTTGGCTGAAATGGAGGAATGCTTCGAGCCCTTTGTGTGATAGAAAAGTACCGCTTATACTGAAGGAAATTTTATAAGATGGTGGTGAGACCTGCAGTGCTCTATGACGCTGAATGCTGACCTTTAAAAGAGAAGCATAATGCTAAGTTTATTATTGCCAAGATGAGTATGATTACGTGGATGAATGACTTTATACTTAGAGACGGAATGAGAAATGAATATATTCGTAATAGGGTTGGTGTGGCTCCAGTTACGGAAAAAAGTTAGAGAGAGTTGTCTTAGATAGTTTGGTCACATGAAACATTGACCATCTGATGATCTGATTAGGAGAGTAGATGTTTTAGGTTTGACTTATGTTAAGAAAGGCAGAGGTAGACCTAGGAAGACTTGGACTTATTGTATAAAAAATGATCTTAATTTATTAGAAGTAAGTGAAAATATAACACTAATTATGACACAATGAAGAAAAAAGATTCATGTAGCCGACCTCACGTAGTGGGATTAAGACTTTGTTGTTGTTATTGTTATTGTTGGTTACAATTTGTCTTCATGTGCATCTATGGTTGGGTAAAAGATGGATATCTCACCAGCAAAATTTTGGCTGCAAAAATGCTGGATTCTAAATGCCTGACGTAGAGAATTGATGACCACTTGGTTATATAATAGTTAATAAATTCTATGATCATGAAGATTGGGGGAATTTTTTTGCTCTATGGGGCAACAATAAAATATGGGAGTCCTGTGAAACCTATTCTAGAATTGAAAATTCTTTAAGAGTTATTTGAGCTTGAGACTAAAATACTCAGTCTACGATAAGGAGAATCGAGTGTTACTCAATATTTCATTATTCTCACATGTAGTTGGTTGCAATTTGACATGTACAAGGTTTATTCTTGGAAATGCCCTGACAATTTTGCTTTATAGAGAAAGATTATTGAAAAAATGTGGACCATCAAATTTTTTATTAGCCTCAATAATGACGTAGATGAAGTTATGGGGAGATCATGAGAATTAAACCTCTTGCTACCATTCGGGAGGCATTTGCAGAAGTTCGAAGGGAGAGAGGCATGAAGAAGTTAATGGTGACATACAATCACACCACTCAATCTTTTGAAGGGTCGACATTGTGTACTCATAACTCTTCTCAGAATATTAAGCCTAAAAAAGGACGACTGTGGCTCGATCATTGTAAGAAACCTGATCATGTGATGGAAACATGTTGGAAATTATATGGAAAACTTACAGATTGGAAGCCATCCATTGAAAGACATGATAGGGAGAATCGTGCAAATACTACTGTGACAACCAATAAATATGCATAATTAAGTCCATTCACAAGGGAGCAAACTGGGCACTATAGAAAATGTTGGGTCATGGTTTCAGTCCAAAACAAGCATCAAAATCCTCTATCGAGCAAACAACCATTTTGTTAGCACACCACGGTATCTAACCCCATGCTCTTATTGTTCTAAGCAATAAACTAAAATATTGGATAATCAACTCCGGAGCTGTAGATCATATGACGAGTGTCATCAATTTTTCAAAAATTACAACCAATGTACCAATCACTCTATAGTTCAAACAGTTGATGATTCATTCTCACCAATAGCAAGAACATGATCAGCTGAATTGACAAAGGATTTTCACCTATATTCTATTTTTTATGTTCCCAGATTAGACCGCCATTTACTCTCAATCAACAAACTTGTGACTAAATTTTATTCCATTTTTTGTAATTTTTAGGTAGGCGATTTTGGGATGGTGATTGACAGTGTTGATGCTTGGTGGTCTGTATCCGCTCAAAGGAAATAATGTCATTGGCGGACAAGTTTATCTCTCAAACTATATTTCCGAGCTTAGTTCCAATCCTATTGATCTAGTTTCCATTTTTGAGTTGATCTAGTTGAAAGTTAAGCTATGTTAAGGCATCGTCATTTTGTTCATCCAAATTTTGTATCCATTGAAAATATGTTTTTACGTTTTTATGAATAAAAAAACCCATTTTCTATCAATGTGAAATGTGCCAACTTGCAAAACATACCATACATGTATACTTTAAACTATAATACAAACCCTCACAACCACATATCTCATCAATAAAACGCCTAGTCGAGTCCTAAAATTTTGAACCCCTCATAATGTTCTCATGGAATTCTTTCTGCATATTCACTTCTTTTTATCTGACTTGACATTGAAAGTCTTTGGTTGTTTCGCCTTTGTTCACATCCACCAACAACACCATGCCAAATTCGATAATGCTTCTCCAAATATATCTTCCTTGGTTATTCCTCCAACCAAAAAGGATCCAAATACTACTCTCCAATCACTAGGAAATTATGCGACTCCATGGATGTCATCTTTGAGAATCAATCACTCTTTCCCAAATCTGAAATTCAAGGGGTGAACTCGATAAAAATGTAAATTTGGAATATTCGTCAAGACATTCAAACTGAATCAAATCATGTCACTAAAATACCTGAACTAAATTCTACCACGCAACCAACTCAACTTGAAGAACCAAACTCTACCATTGAAATTGTCCTAATTGTCTCTATTCGACCTCAATTTGAAACCAATGATCAGGAACTTCGTGTCAGTGCCAGAAGGAAAATGACTACTGAGCATATAGAGGACACCATGTAGATCAGGGATTGTCAAGAACCTGAACCTATTAATCATAATGATATGGATTCTTTCTCATCTCCGAAGGTGCACTGATCATTCAATTGAAAGATATGTAGCTCATGGAAATAGTTGTTACCACCTTACAGGGCTTTTGGGCTTTTGTGATAAATCTTGATAGTTTACATGTTCCCATTTTTACTCAAGGGGCTTTAAAGGTTCCAACATATAAACAAGAAGTTGAGAAATAAATTCGAGCTCTAGAAAATAACAACACTTGTACACTTACAAAGCCACCTCATGCAAAACTCCTGCAGGCTGCCAATTGATGTGCACAATTAAATATAAAGGAGATGGAAGTGTAGAGAAATTTAAAATCAGATTGGCTTCACACAATCATATAGGATTGACTACCAAGAAATATTTGCACATGTTACGAAGCTCAATGCTGTTTGGGTTCTACTTTCTCTTGCAGTAAATCAAGATTGATCTTTATACCAACTGGATGTCAAAAATGCATTCTTTAACTGAGACCTTGATGAAGAAGTCTACATGACTATGCCTTCGGGCTTGGAAAATAGGTCCAACAACTAGAGACAAAATCGTAATGCTTATAGTACATGTAGATGATATTATTCTGACATGTGATGATTTAGAAGAAATTATCTGACCAAAAAGAATGCTTGCAATATAATTTGAGATCAAGGATTTCAGGACTCTCAAATACTTTTTGGGAATAGAGTCGGCTCAATCTAAGGAGGAAATTGTCATATTACAAATAACGTATATCTTAGATCCATTAAATGAAATTGGTTTGCTTGGGTGTAAACCGTCTAACACCCCCATGGATCCTAAAAAAAGATTAACAATACTGAAACAAGTAGTCAAATTGATAAAGGAAGCTATTAAAGACTTGTGGGAAAGCTGATTTACTTGTCCGACATGATACTTGATATTGCATACTCGATTATTGTAGTAAGCTAACACATGAATAATCCAAGCGAGGATCATTTGGAAGCAATGAATAAAATTTTGAGATACTTGAAGAAGACACTTGGGTATGGATTGCTCTTCAAAAGGCTTAAAAACTTGATTTTGAAATATGCACATGTTAGTTGGGTAGAAGAGATAACTTTTTGAAAATCAATCATTGGGTATTGTTCATACGTATGAGGAAATCCGTCACTTGGAGAAGAAACAAGTTGTCTCTCGAAGTAGTGCAAAATTTGAATATCATGCTCTTGCACTAGGAATATGTGAAGGAATGCAGCTTCAATGACTATTAAGAGACTTAAGGTTGAGACAAAGAACAAACTTAAGATGTTCAGTGATAGTCAGAAGGATATTAATATAGCCAAAAATCCCGTGCAACATGACAAAACAAAACACATTAAGTTTGATCGACATTGCATCTCAGAAAAGATCAATAACGGAAAATTTCAGCTAAGTTATGCTTCAATAAAACTTTAGGGTGTTGATATTCTCACTAAAGCACTACCAGCGTTCATTCATGATACATTGAATTTCAAGTTTGGTTTGTATAATATATATGCCCCAGTTTGAGGGGGGGTGTTGGAAGTAGCCGACCTATATGCTATAATGGGAAGAATTTTATTTTCTTCACTCGGAATATCTTTTAATATTTATTGTTTCCGTAAGTAGATATTTTATATTTTTCTAGTTTCTTATTTTGTGGGCAGGTTGCTTGCCACTCTATTACATAAAGTAGGATGTAATTTTTATTTGGTAAGAATTATAATTCTTTCTCAGAATTTCTTTTTCTAATAATCAAATTTGTTGATAATGGTGCGTTGTTAGAATGTCGTTTTTAAAGCATTTTGATACCACATAATGCTTTCCAACAAGATTTTTTTTTTAAAAAAATTGTTGCAAATGCAAAATCAAAGAACTTGAAATCATTGCGTCATGACCCCATTGAAAACCCCTTACTGTACAGGTGAGGAGCGTTTGCAAGTGGTCCGTTAAGGCACCAATAGATGCTGAAACCTACTAGTAGCACAAGGCCCTTCTTTTCTCTATTATCTTCCTCCCTCCTTATTCTCTTTATTAGATCTTCTAATGTCAGTGCTGTGTTTGTGCTTCTGATGCATTGCATGGCGAACTTTCTATTGCATAAGATGGAATATCTGTGAAAATATTTGATTTAAATCTGATGTTCAAGTTTGTCTCAGGTTCAAAATCAACTTTTGATTTGTCCTATGGTTTTAGGAATAAGTTGGACGAGCATGTGTGACTCAAGCTATATTCCAGTGTTGATTGTTTTTAAAATTTACATTTTTAAAATCTATAGAAGCGGCTAATAGGAAAATATGTTTATTATTATTTGGTAGACTTTGCATAGACTATATAATTTTTTAGTTTGCAACTAAATTCCTTTGTTCTTTGAAAGCCTCACTGTAAGTACCTTGATTTTCTTAAATTGCAGATCTAGCTTAAGCAGCAGTGGATGGTTTAGAATGGCTAAATTTTTTTCGAGTTATAGAGATTCTTGCACATATCACAACGAGATTCTTTATCCATGCTGGCCTGACCAGATATTCCTTTAGTGTCAAACAATCGCAACTCATGAATAAAAAGGAAAACATGGAATAAGCTTAAATTGGAACTCTTCCTTGCATTTTTATGCCTAATTTGAGGATTGTCATAGCCACAAATAAGATTACAAGATTGACCTGCATTTGTCCCATATTGAGTTTGGTTAAGCATGCCATAACTATCTTTAGCAACCACTTAATCAAAGGTTTGGTAGTGGCTTTCTTTTTACCTGTTATTTTCTTTATAGGTTTTATTATACTCAACGTAATAAAAGTGAATCATGTAATAAGTTTGAATCATGCATCAAGTTCATAATTTATACTTATTGCTTTGATTTTGTCAACATTTTGGTGCATAATTTTTACATGCATGTTTTTTTTTTATTTGTTGCAAATTGTTTTTACTCAGACAGAATGTTAAATCCATTGATTTTATTTGTTTTCATCTTTATTTAGCAACAATTATGTCTGGAAAAATAAGTGACTAGGAAAGCCTAGACTGTTAATTACTTAATAAGTAATTATATACAAAATTATAATGGAAGGAAAAGGAAGTAATTATTCATAACAAAAAAAAGGACACTTGCTAGCCATCTTTTGATTATTAGAGAACAATTTGCGTGTTCTTTTTTTTTTTCTTCCTTTTTATAGAAATTCATCGGTTAGGTATTTCCTTATGATAAATAAAACTGTGGCCTCTAATTTTCATATATAGCTCATTCGCCATCTCTTCTTGATAGCCTTTTAATATTCCTATTGAGCGCTCTACTGAACATGCCAGGAAGTTATTTTCCTACATATTTAGTGCAAATCAATTCATTTTATTATTATTATTATTTTTATATTGTCTATCCACTTGAGTAAAATCATGTATCGAGGATTGTGAGTAATATTGATTACAAATTATTATCACTGTATATTTTTATTGATTTTTTTTCTTTACATAAACTTAGAGGTCATTTAATATAATTTGGTTCATAGAAGTTCATCGGTTCGATGTCCAATTTCCCTGAATTCAAATTAATACTAGCTCTTGATGCAATAGATTATTGTTTTCTCCGAGTTTTGAGATTTGCTCTCAATAATGTACAATATTCTATTGCGTGTTGTTTACCCATAGATGATCCAGTATGATCTACATGTATGTACACTTTAGTTTATTGGATATCCTATTTTTTATATAGAATTCCTTTCTCTTAGACTTGATTTAAGGCATTTGTATTTTGTAAACATCTTGAAGGTGAAATTTTTTAGGTGGGTACATCAATTGATTGATATGATTTATTATAAATGTGTTGACAGATTGATTGTAAGGTAAGTAAATTTATTTTTCAACTACTCTCTGATATTGTCTTTTGTCTACTTCGGTTTCCTCTTGATCTATGTCGATCTCCTGACTTGATTCATTTGGGATTTCATAGGGCTTGCAGTCCATATTTATTTATTTACTAGATCTTTGACATATTTTTGCTAGGAGAAATATTTCTTGCTTATATTAAGCAACTTCTATGCTAAAAAATATTTAAGTTTTGTTTGCCCAGCTCTTTGATTTTATTATAAATGTGTTGACAGATTTATTGTAAGGTAAGTAAATTTATTTTTCAACTACTCTCTGATATTGTCTTTTGTCTACTTCGGTTTCCTCTTGATCTATGTCGATCTCCTGACTTGATTCATTTGGGATTTCATAGGGCTTGCAGTCCATATTTATTTATTTACTAGATCTTTGACATATTTTTGCTAGGAGAAATATTTCTTGCTTATATTAAGCAACTTCTATGCTAAAAAATATTTAAGTTTTGTTTGCCCAGCTCTTTGATTTTAAATTATTCATCAAATTTCTTCCTAATGACTTCCTTTCAAATTATGAGATTTACGCTTTGCCTCACGAATGGAAAATGCTTCAATATCTAATTGCGCAATTTTAAACTGTGTTAAATATTTAAATTTTTATAAATACCTTTTCTTTTTATCTTTTTATTGTCTAGTGCTGGATGTGCTATCTCTGTTCCTGCTTCCATCATATAAATCAACATTTTTATCTTCTAATTTAATTTAGATGGTGTGACGCCATTGTCGTTATCTACTAACCACTCGTCATATGATGTCATATTTTTACATAGTATGAGTTTTTCGTCGTTATTCAAATAGTTTTTTCTTCAGTTTTTTATTCTTTAAGATTTTGCGTACTTGATGTACACCAAGGGATTCATTGTTAAGGTCGTCTTACAATTTTTCTTTTTTGTGTGAATTTGATTATATGTGCTCTAGTTATGCTTGCATTCCTAGATGACGAGCCAGTAAGTCCTTGTACTCAAATCGTTGTAATTCATGAGTACCATTACCAAATTGGATCCACCATTCAACTATTTTTGAAAGAAAATTGTATAATTATAAGTTTAGTATTTGGATGATCATTATTTCAATGAGCGTTTTAAATATTAAAATTTACACAAAGATTGTTTTGCAATTTTATCTTTGCAGCAAAAGAAATATATATTTCTAAATTGAACGAGCTACATATCTGCCCTTGCCTTCTGAGTTGAGTTTGTAATCAATTTATCCATGTCTTGGTATATCTCTAACTTGATCTTAGGATTGATAGACTTATTCTCAACATATTGAACTTGAGTTTTAAGAAAATATCCGAAAAGATGCAAGTGAANTCAATTTATCCATGTCTTGGTATATCTCTAACTTGATCTTAGGATTGATAGACTTATTCTCAACATATTGAATTTGAGGATTAAGAAAATATCCGACAAGATGCAAGTGACAGAAATTGAAGCTGTCATTTCTCATCAATAGTTTCCCAAATTTTTTTTGTAATTGGCTGCCTCTGATCCTAAATTATGAGTTATTAATTCTTTGGTCCCATTCATTGCATTGTAAGGCCTATGATTGACTCTTTCTCTCCATCCATCATCATCAAAATTTGAATTGGTCTTGTAGTTCTTATTGCATATATTATAACACTAGACCCATATATTTCATCTAAAATAAAATTTTGACTTCTTTTCTCTTAGCTTTCTTTGCTTATGCACAATTAAGTCATTATGTAGAAGTAAACATCGCCTTTAATGGTTATTTAGTTTTCAACATGTTATGTAGAGTCAAATAAGTTGTAGCAAATCCTGCTGTAACAGAGCGTAGGAATTTTTTCTATGAAAAAACATATGATCAAAGATAATATCCATGAATTTTGATAAATTAATTTATTAATTTTATTTGTTTTTGTCAAGGATTTTTTATGCTCTGGCGATTCACTAAGCTAATCTAAAATCAGGTCTATGCAATCTGCAGCATAAGATGTCAAATAGAGAATGCTTTTTCGTTTCCTTTAATTTATTCCCGTTTGCCCTATAAGCAAGCACTAGCATTATTTGTCACAATTTTGACCATAAATTGCTCTTCAGTCTTCTTTATCACTCCCTCAAGTAGTTCAAAAACGTACTCTGCATTCTTAGCCTGATCAGATGTTTCTAGAAATTTTAAAAAAATAGATCATAAAGATTATTATCTAAATGCTAATTATACTTCTATTATTTATATCAAACCACCCATCATACATTATTGTTATTTTAATATGATGTTAAGTTCTTTTGATCTCTTTTATGCCTTTTGTTTTAGTATTTAGCTCCTCATATGTTCTCAAATCATGCATGGATGGGGGCTTCAAGTATCGACCATAAACACCTATAGAATGAATTATATTAAAGTAAGAATGGGAAAGATTGTCAAATTGAATGAAATTTCATTCTGATAAAAATAGTCCCCCAATGTCTAAGCAGATACATTTGTGTGCCTCTTTAACATACTCTATAGACAGCATTAGAGCTACAACTGCTCCTCTTCGTAACCCATGTCATCCTTCACATTCATCATATAGAGTTCATGGGTCCTCTTGCATCTCTTTTATATATTAGTGACAAAGATAATGATAAATCTGTGATTGCATTCACTCCCATAATGTGAGTCAATATCAACTCTATCATTAAATTGTTGTTGTGCAAGGTGCTTTGAAATTGTTGACTTCTCATATATGACCCGATCTCCACTTTTATTGTTTATGACACTTCAACACATGTTGCAAGCCAGAGAGGTATTTTTTCCTACTTGCAACAACCGCTTCAACTTTCTTCTCACAATAGCTGCATTTTAAATAGCTATATCTTTTCATTGCTTTCAATATCGACTTGCAAATTATGCCTCCACACCAAATCCTTCTTATTACTTGAGCATTTCTCCTTAAACCTAAATTAGAATAATTGATGTAAGTTAAAATTNTATTAGTGACAAAGATAATGATAAATCTGTGATTGCATTCACTCCCATAATATGAGTCAATATCAACTCTATTATTAAATTGTTGTTGTGCAAGGTGCTTTGAAATTGCTGACTTTTCATATATGACTCGATCTCTACTTTTATTGTTTATGACATTTCAACACATGTTGCAAGCCAGAGAGGTATTCCTTCCTACTTGCAACAACCGCTTCAACTTTCTTCTCACAATAGCTGCATTTTAAATAGCTATATCTTTTCATTGCTTTCAATATCGACTTGCAAATTATGCCTCCACACCAAATCCTTCTTATTACTTGAGCATTTCTCCTTAAACCTAAATTAGAATAATTGATGTAAGTTAAAATTAATTTTACTAATTGCAAGTATTCAATTAATATTTACAAATATAATTATAATAGTAAAGTCTTCTGAATTTCTAATAATTTATTTGCAGTCTAATATTTTAGTTGTATTTATTTGATAATTTAATTGTAATATTTAATAAATTTATTACATTAAGCGATAACATTGAAGTTTGGAGTTAGGGATACATGTAAAAAATTTAATAATATAATTCGTAAGCAAAAATTCTAAACTAAGTTACTCAATATTTTAGTTTGGAATGTCATACCATAAATAAACAAACTTATTTTTCCTAAAAAGAAGCTTATCCTAATATAAAATCAATAAATTATTATTAGTTTCTTGCACAAAATTTTCAGAAGGAATTGACTTTAATGGTTGCCGGTGAAGGAGGTAGCTACTGTGATGGTTGCGACGATGAACAAATCAGGAGGCTGCGACGACGATGGAAACAACAACATGAGATCGTGCATGCTGTGGCAAAATTAAGAAAGCGGCGATGGTGGCGGAAGCAACAAGAGGCACTAGCAACAGTGGTGTTTGTGGCGATGGTGGCTGTGATGCTAGGGATTGGCCTGCTTCGATGTCATCGTGAAGAGGATAAGGGAGATCATATGTGCGTAATGAATGCAAGCCAATCAATGCGGATCTGAGTTAGGCTAAGTAGAAAATGATTTAAAAAAAACCTAAATATTGAGGCGGACACGTTGACATATCTAAGGAGAGGTGCATCTTGTCAAATTTGAGGCGTACAATTCATCTGGGGAACCTGAGGTGTGCAACTTTTTGCTTTGTCAAAAGCAATATCTCTGGGACGGGCCCACACTGTGCAATTTTGATAATGATTTTAGTGTATATAAAATCTTTCTAATTTGCAGACTTTATTTTGTATAAGTTTATATTGAATCCTGGTAGTTGATCAATATATAAATTTTTTTTTCAACATTTCCATGTAAGAAAACATTCTTCACACCATACCATTGCATGGACCATCCAAAATTAGTAGCTTGAGTAGTCAAAATGCATCTCATATTCATTTTTTCAACAACAATAAAATTTGGTGATAGTCAATTTTGTTTGATCAAGTTTATCTTTTGGCTACTAATCTTGCTTTATATTATTCTAGAGCTCATTTGCTTTATGCTTTATTTAAAAAAAATTAGTTGTATCTCACAATTTTTTTTAGTAGGTACACAACTTTTTAAGTGTTATTCTTATCCAGAGCATTCATCTCCTCTAACATGATCTCAAAATTTCTTTTTACAATGTCTCAAATAGGGTTTATGATATTTTAATGATGTTGGAGCTGATATTATAAGAAAAGCAGTGTCGGGGAAGTGGGAGATAGGGTAAGGAGTGGTGATGGGATGATCATTGGTATGTGTTAGCACTTTTTAAGTCTTGAGCTTGTTGGACATCATGCTGAGCTTATTCTTTCTTGTATGGGCCTAAAGTATGTAGTGTTAGGCTTGTTGGGTTTGTAGCGATGTCATGATGAAAGATAGATATTTCATCAAATGTATTGTCTGGTTGGCTAACCTATCAAAAAAGAGAAGTTGGAATAAAGAAATTATATTTTAATTAAAAGTGACATATGTTGAAGCATGGAATCTTTTTTTGGTGAGATAGTGGTATTTGTATCATTGAGTAAGGGAATACTGTGGTGCAGTGTCGCACCACAATTTATTCTGTTTGGCAAAACTGTATTTTTCTTGTTTTTTTGAAAAAGCTGCAATTGAAAGTTACTTTTGCCACCAAACTTGACTAAGTGCAGTGACTGCTAAAAAAGTTACAGTCTTACTTTTTCAAAATAAAATATTGCAATAGCTATTGGAGCTTTTTGAGCAGCTGTTTTTTCTACAGTAGCTTCACTGTTGCTTCTTCAAACAGCTGCAACTGCCACTGCCATAAATAGACCCTAAAGCTTTTGGATATACTTTTACCATGTTTTTTGGCAATATAAAAATATACAATTCCCTCAAAAACGTGGAAGAATTTGAGAAATGCTTTGTGGGAATGTTTTTTGCCAGATAATTTAGGGGACTTTTGGAGCCAATCTCCCTTTAGGGTACTCTATTTATCTGGGCAATTAGAATAAATTTTTTCTTTTATTTGGTCGTTGATTCTAGAGGAGATTGTTCAAACGACTTCCACAAGATGATTTTTTTTGGGGAGTGAGTGAGGATTGGTGGATTATATATATTTTTTTTGAAACAGGATGATAACATGTAATTAAAGCAATCAAGAGCATTAGCATTCTAAAAGATTTTGATATATGTATCAAATTGGTTTTTTATCATGGAATTAAAAGTGAGATGGATAATGCTAACCATATACTAGTGAACTTTACTTCAAGTTACGATAATATAACCCTTTTCTTTTAATCCTAGATGAAGGACTTGTGTAGTGTTTATAAGAACACCTTAATTGGACTTGCCGCAAATAAAATCTAGAAAGAATATATTTTGGATTTGGCCTTCATTGGATAGGGTGAATGGGAGAGTGTGATCTGAATCTATCATTTAAATTGGTTCTACTTTCCTGTGTTGAGTGGAGGAAAAGTTACAAATAGAATTGATCTTCTTTTACATTGTTATTTTTATTTAATTAGTTATACCCAAGTCATTTGAATGATGTCATCATTGAATATAAGAAATTATGTAGCATTAGAAATAGATTTTGGTGGATTCTTAAATTAAAGAAGTCGAATATCTTGAATTACTTTTAGGAAAAATAACTTCATGATGTTTTACAAGTTCACTATTCTCATAATAGAAATCCTCAATTTATAATTTCATAAACAAATAGGGAAAACATATATTGAAGTGTTTTAAAAAAGAAATGCCTTAGCCAATGAGGATGTTTTCAGATTATGTTGGTATTACAGGAGGAAATGAAGTATGATAATTGATTCCGGTCCTCAAGAATATGTATAGTTTATTCTTTTCTCTAGTTTGCTCAATTATCTTTTTCATAATGTCGTCTTGAAATAGAGTGATTGGTATAAAAGTTGACTTTATTATTATGATTTTTGATAATTTTATGGATTGACAAATGATTGGAGGTAAGACGAGGAATATGTAATACATTATTAATGATAAAAATTAAAAAAATTGAGATAGTTTTGCATCATGCAACATTTGTTAATGAACCATCAACCACCTTTATTTTTCTATTATTGGGGCTCGATTTGTAGATTTGGAAGATATTGACAATATTTGTTACGGGGATAGTGGGACCTAAATATCAAATCCAGGTTTGGGAAGGGAGTACTTGAGCACTAGAAATATAAACGTTCAAAATCGTGCCACTTTAAGCAAAAGGTCATGTTCCAAATGTTTTTTCAAAGAATTTTAAAATTTCTTTACTTTATGAATCTTTTCGGAGTTGAGTTCATTTGTTTCCACAAGGTAAGCCTACCCCTTTTTTTCCTTTGTTTTTATCAGTTTCGAGGTATTTTATGAAATTTCAAGCATGTGCCTTTTATGTTCCATTTTTTCTTGCTATAGTTGCATGATAGGTTGCTTTTGATGGGATATTTTTGTCATTCTTTGGGAGAGGAATCTGTGGTTGCATGTCCCTTATCTTAAGATTATCTGGTCAAGATATCATATGTTTTGGAGAACGAATTATTGAATATCATTGTTTTCTTTTGCTCTTTAACTCGCACAATATAGAACCCTTTTTTAGGGAATATACGCTTTACTTGAACTTGGATTCAAATATGTACAAAGTCATTATTTAATCCTAAAGGAAACTCATATAATCTTTTCCTTTTTCATAAATTTTTTGAGAATTATCCCATCCTCAAAGCACATCCTTTTGAGATCTTATTGATAATGTAAATCAAGCCAATAAATTCTTATGACATCAAAACATTAAACAACAAGATCACCTTGGTTGATGGTGGGGAGTTTCATTTTGTTCTCGTAGATGGGTGTAGCATTCTTGATTTTTGAGTAGATTTGTTTGAAACATCTCAATCTTCTTTTGTGATTGATCGAAATATAAATCATCTATTGATTTTCAGAATCATCTTATTCCACAAACATATCATACTCATGGATCATATTTCTTATTTCGACCCCAAAGATATATCCACGAGATGTTGGATATTTCCCTTTTCCTCCATGGAGTTTGTTAGCCACCATCGTAAGGACATTTTGGTTTTATTAGCCTAATGACAAATTTGTCTTTTATTATTATTATTGTTGGGTATAAATAAGGCTTAATAGTTTAGGGTTAGGACTATGCATGAGATTGTGTTTGAAGTTTTAGGGTTGGGGTTTGGGAGAGATTCCTACCTCTCGATTGTAGGACTTGGGAGAAATCGCCTACCTCTCGAATTGCAGTCGCTTATCTTATGTGTTCATTAGATGTTTTAGTGTTGTTTTGCTTTGATTTGATGTTATTGAATAATATCATTTGTTTGCGCTAATTTCTATAAAGAAATCTACCGATTTCTATTTCGAATCGTACCAAAGTGGTATTTGAAAATGTCGATCTAGGAAAAAAAAAAGAATCGCAACCTGTAAATAATTCTGCATCCAACCTACTTATCGGGCTCACGATAGAGACATGAATCTCCCATCTTTCTCCTCCTGCATATTTCTATGCGATGGAGTCGCAATCAAGCATGAGAAGCGACAATAGGTTTTGACAGAGACCCAAATCTTCTATCATTCGCCCCCATCGTACCAGAGAGATGTGGCGAAGAAGGCAAATGCGGGATCGCGGCTTGCGGAGACCCGATATCTCCCTTTGCGATACAATCGTGGTTAGGGCTTGTTGAGAAGGCATCGTTGTGGTGTATAGAGGCTCGAGACTTAAATTTTACGTGACTTACAGAGCCAGAAAATTTCTCCTTTTCCAACAACTGACGTGCAGTCAAATCAAATCAAACCGATTCGCGGCGCAAACACGATTCAAACTATCTTGAAACTATTGATGACATTTCAACATACATGTGTGTCCGTCTTTTGTGATCGAAAACTTGCGAGAGAATGAAGGCATGAAAGAAAGTAGATTTGGGAACGAAATTGGAGGAAAGGTTCTTCTTCATAGGAGAGTTTTCCTCCATAAACGATAGATTTTCTTCCATGGAAAACTAATTTGGGAGCTTAGAGGAGATGATAAGGGAACTTATTGAGATGCAATCCAAGACTCCGCTGACAACTCAATTTTCAAACCCTAACCAAGAGTTGACTAGAGATTTTGAGGTTAGATCGAAAAGTAAAGGGATTGAATGTGAGGAATATAAGGAGGAAAGCATTCACCATCAAGAATCCACCACCCCCCCCGGTCTCCAATGGGGGTGCATTAGAGATTTTTGATGGTGGCAGCTGGGCTAAAACATGGATAATGGGCCATGCAAGGGGTATGGAGGAGTACGAAGAAGGAAGGAGAGAGGCCAAGATAGGGTATGATTATAATCGAATGAGAGAGTTTAACCCTCAATACATGGGGGAAACACCAGATGGAGAGGAAGTTGGGGTAGAGATGCTACAATTAGGGAGTTGAAGTTGTCGATTTTTTAGGGAGAAGATGCTAGGGTTAGGAAGTTAAATATTCAATTTTCGAGGAGGAAGATGCACATAGGTGAGTGTACTGGGTGGAGCGATATTTCACAGTGAATGAGTTAGATAGGGATCAGAAGCTCGTGGCGGTAGAGTTATGTTTGGAGTGGAATTCCCTAGTATGGTTTCAGGGAGGGAGGCTTATACCCGATCCCATCATAGGAGAAATTTAAGGATTACTTGTTGGAACGTTTCCGGGCCATTGGGAAATAAGACATACACAAGCAATTCTATGTCTGGACTCATGAGGGTATTATCATGGAATGCAAGGAGAGATTTGAGTTATTGTCGAGGAAGCTGGGGTATATTTTTGATGCTGGATTGGAACAGAATTTCATGAAGGGCCTAAAACTCGACATACAGGTAACACTCCGACTATTGAGACTATGGGGATTGAGGGAGATGGTTGAGCTAGTTGAGATAGTGGAGGACAAGATTCATATAGAGAAAGATTAGCAGGAGCAACACCATGGAAAAATTCTACAAGGGTACCTCGATGATCATGACAATGAGGACCTAGACGGTGTCATTTCAGGGGGGTGGTGCTAAATGAGAAAAATATGTGGGCACGTCTAGGGGTCAATTTCAAGCGTCTTACAGAGATAGAGATTGAGGAGAAGCGATCCAAGGAGTTATGTTTTCTATGAGATGAGAAATTTGCTTCCGGACATTATTGCAAGGATTGAACATTATAGATTATCACAGTGTGTGTTGAGGAGGCAGGGGATGAAGAAAGAGAGACAATCATGGTGGAGGAACACCCTCACTTTTCCACCTTGAGAAAAAAGCGTATTTTTGAAGAGCATAATTCTTACAAACCGGCCTAAGGGAAGATTGATCCTTCATTATTATTATTGTTGGGTATAAATATGGCTTAATAGCTTATGGTTAGGGTTATGCATGAGATTATGTTTGGGTTAGGGTTTGGGAGAGATGTTCTACCTCTCGAATTGTATGAATTGGGACAGATCGCTCACCTCTCAAATTATAGGTGCTTATTTATGTGTTCATGGGAGTTGTCGGTGTTTTATTATTTTGATTTGATGTTGTTGAAGAAAAAATATTTGTCTGTTCTAATTTTGTGAAAAATTATGCAGATTTCTGTATTTAATCGTATCAAAGTTCTTCACAATTTGTGACTTCGATATAGCTCATTCAAGTGAAAAGAGGTCTGAAATCCTTAAGAGTTTTTTTTTAGTCTGATATTCATGATTCATGATGGTCAACTACTTGGAAGGGAAGTTAAAAAAATTGGATATGATGAAGGAAGAGCTCTGTTGAGAGAAAGGGATGGGAGAAACTTAGGGAGAATAAAGGTTTGAAGCAGAACATCCTAACCTCCTTTTGATATCATGCAGAATAATAAATGAATTTGAAAGCATGGATTGTTCGTTCCTTTGATGGGCGTTTATGTACGAAATTACAGAGGAAGAGAAAGGAAATAAATAACTACAAATTTAAAATAACAAACACGAAAAGTGCCCCTGGCTATTCGTCTGTTAATTATTTATAGATTGTCGATTAATGCTTAGAGTAATATGCAGGCTTTTTTTCTTAGAAAAATATAAATGTGAAGGTATTTTCTTATAAGCAATGAATCTGTATTCTCTCATTTTTCATATCTAGCTCTCCCATTGGTCGTCTTGATCCATTGGCTCTTCAACACTATGCAATCCATGTATCTGATCTTGGTCTTTGTTCACGTTTTGTTTTTTCTTAGAATTTTGAGATGAACAAAGATGATCTAATGATTCCTCTTTGCAATTTTGAACAGAGCTGCAGTTGAATATGAGAAAAAAGCACGTGCTGAGAACCTACTACAAGGTCAGGAAATGGAGAAAAGTATGATTTCCATTGCTCGTGAGGTAGAAAAGCTGCGCGTTGAACTTGCCAATGCAGAGAAAAGGGCGAGGGCATCAGCTGCAGCTGCAGCTGTTGTTGCTGCAAACCCAAGTATTACGATTCCTCTGACATCTATCGATATTCTTAATTGCTGTAATGTTTGGTGTTTAAAGCATATAGGTGTTCCTATAGGGTTGTTGACTCTTTGGGGCAAATATTCGTTAGACACTTCTTACATATTTTCATATCTAACTCCTAAACTTTCATATTTACATAATAATACTAAAGAAACTTTAACATCACATAAAAAATATCACTATTAGAAACTTTAGGCGTTGGATATGTAAATGCATAAGAATTGTGTGGTATGTATGTAAATTTTGTTTTTATTTTTTTTTTTGGGTTGGGTGAGCCCCTGAACCCGATGCATTGGGATTCTTGACTTTATTTTCAACCAATATGTTACTCATT
Organism: Phalaenopsis hybrid cultivar; assembly: GCA_002079205.1. Taxonomy (NCBI): domain Eukaryota; kingdom Viridiplantae; phylum Streptophyta; class Magnoliopsida; order Asparagales; family Orchidaceae; genus Phalaenopsis; species Phalaenopsis hybrid cultivar. The sequence goes on along the minus strand of JXCR01138407.1, from coordinate 44,518 downwards.
TGAGCATAAGCTAATTATTTTGATTTTCACATTTTTTTTCTTATGTGACCTGGAGCATCGCTGATTTGAAAAACCACTCTTTTTGGTTCTCGTTTTTTTCTGTCCGCATTGACCATTCTAAATCAACATCTGCAACATCTTCTAACCTGCTTAAATACTTTGAGCCTGACGTTTAGAATTTCTCTACACTCAACATTTTTAACTTTTTTTAATTCATTTAAATCTACTCTCGGTTATTTCTTGCAATTTTAGTTAGATCTTTTAACGACCTTGGTTTGTAAATTTATATAATTTCGAAGTTTTTTCATGCCATTTGTGATGAATTTTATCAGTTTTTTGCTTTTTTTAAATGCTTCATAAGGCTAAAGAATCAAACTAACACCGAAGAATGCACCAAAGTTTTCTACTTGTATTTTGCGACCTTTATCTTTTTTCAAACATCAAAATTTTCAGTCTACTTTCTAAGTAGTCCAACTTCTATGTGCTGCCAGGTTTAGGATACACTGACGCTTACAGAAATAATACTGGATTGGCTTATGGTGGAAATGCGTATGCTATGGCCTATAATTTGCATCAGGTACCTATCTATTCCATTTACTATTTTTAGACTGGTTTCCTCTTTTGAAAATAAGCAAATTCTGCACTTGGGACAACACTCTTTAGGAAACGGATCAAAGCTTTTTTTGAGAATAGTGTCATAATGGTCCTTTGGCCATTTAGATGTTATTTTAATCCCAAAGTCTATAAATGTGACAAATTAGTTATATTTTTTTATTTGGGCAAAAAATTTCTCCCTTTAAAAGAGTGTTGCTGTCTGTATAAAAGAGTTTGAGGATTAATTTAACAGTTCTATGGACTCTGAGGTTGAAGTATTTCCTTGATAAAAGTCGGGGAACTATCGGCACTTTGCCCTGTTTCTGATCAAGTTTTTCTTAATCTATCATGCTATGTAATCTGTTACCAAACTTAAGTAATTACCAGGTTCAGCAGGTTGCTGATGTTACTAATCAGTATGGTCAAGTCGCCTCAGCTCATACAGGCTATGATATTCAGCAGGCTCATGTCACCAGATGAAGACGGCGCACATTGATTGGATATGCTGGTCTGAAGTCTCCAGGTCCGGCTCTTTCAACCATCTCTGAGATCTATAAAATGTATTTTTATTTTTCTGATAGATGCCTTACATCAATAGTTTATTTACTTGTTCTGAATCGGAATAATGGTTCTACTTTATAATGCCAAGTGCATTCATGTGATGGTGTTTGCGCTTTCTGCATTTAGAGTTGTTCACTTCAGCGATGAGTTAATTTTCTTTTTAATTTTTCCCATTTTAACCATTTTTGTAAATAATCTTTTTGAATCATAAGCTTGTGTGCTTGGACATGGTTTTCCAGGGGTGAGCATTATTTGATTAAAATGGAAATTTTGAAAAATTGAATTGAATTGAAACTCATTTCATTGATTTGGTGCGATTTTAAAATATTTATTTATTTTTTGTTTTAATGATTTGAATGTTAGGGTTTCAGTTTTTCAATCATTTTTAATATCAATTAAACCAAAAAATTCAGTAATAATAGGATTTGGAAATTAAATTTATTTTAAAAAATAAATGGAGCATATAACATTTATTTTAGTTTAGGTTAAAATTTTAATTGTAAAGAAATGATTTGGAGATGAAAAGATAAACAATGTTTTCATTCAGAAATGGAACTTTAAAAATGGAACTTTAAGGTTTAATTTTCTCGGATTGAAATAAAATTATCTATTATTATTATTATTATTATTATTACTATGATTATTATTTTGGTTCCAAATTGAATCGATTAAATCAAAATATGCTTCTACTTGGGTTTGCTTGGTTTAAGGGGCCGTTTGAGACAGATTATTGCTGAAGGCGGCGTTTTGAAAACGAGGCCCTCCCGTTTGATTATCGCGTCTGTGCTGCGTCTTTGATTCTGCAGTTTTGGGTTATTGAATAAAAGCGGCCGCGGGTTCAACCCCTTGGCCCGTGTTCGCCGCGCGCTTTTAGCCCGCTGACCTCCTTTCTCGTCTCTTCTGCCTATCACTTCTCTTTTTCCTTGCCTTATCACATAAACCACCTTCCGACCACCCACGCCAAGCCTCTTTTCCTCTCCATAGTCTCCCCGCCTTTCCTAGCCGCCACCCGTGGGGAGTTCAAGTTCCTGGTCAAGAGGGTTGAGGGTTCCACTGTCGAGCTGTTGCCCTCAGTGCGGGGATGTCGGTTGAGATGAGCAGCGCCATGGGGTGAGGCTTCGAGATCGACCAGATCTCCTCTCGGGACTCCTCTCCGGACGATGCGCAGACCATCCTTATCTTCGCCACTGTATCGGGGATTAGGTGAGCATCGCCTTTGCAGCCATATGCTAGGTTTCAGTCAGTATGAGAAATTATGTTGCCGGCGTATGGTTGAGTTGATATTGACGCTTTGCCATATTTTTTACCTACTTTAGACCAATTTAATGCCAATTTCTTGGAACGAAGTCAGGGCTTTTACCTTGAAGTATTTAATGAATGATTATGCCTGTGGTTAGAGGAATCACTAATCCAATAAGCTATTTGCAAAAATTGCTTTGCCTTCTTGATAAAAAGCAGAAAAATGTGTGGTGATTCATTACTTGATGGCGAGATTATATTTTTAGTCTTTTGGTTGTGAATGAGTGCCACATTAAATAGATTGCATTTAGTATTTAAGCGCAGTTGCGAATAATTATTTTTACTAGGATTGAAATAATCATTTTGAAAGCATATTTTTGGGGGCTTTCAACGCATAGACATTTCATTTGTTCATCGTTGGTCATATTTATTCTGTTAGTTGTAACATAATAAAAGTTTTAGTGCTAGAAAGAAACAAAAATTATGCATATGCAAATGCCTCCAGAATATTTGGATGTTTAAGGGTGTTGACTGGGAGGTACTTAAGGTTAAGGGAATGGCTCGGTTATTGGTTATAATGGATGTGGAAATAGTGTTAGGATGTGATATAGGGTTTAGGAATGAATAAGAAGGTGATGTGGTGGTGTGAGGGAGGAGGCATTCTAGGGTTTATAGAGGAGACTAAGAAATCGAGAGCTTCAACTTTTGTGGATTTCTATAGCATGGGATGGAGATGGAGATGGTGTGCATGAAATCTCAATTAATAGAATTTTCTGTTTCTGTAGTGTCAAATATATTGTCAAGTCAGTTTTGTTACAAACAACGTCACTTAATTGGGGTAGAATGATCATTTATTTACAAATAACTACAAATCAACTGTTTTAAAACAACTGCCCAAACAACTAGTTAGCTTATCTGGATAAACTGCTGATCAGTAGCTTATCAGGATAAACTGTTGATCAGTAAACTTATTCAATAAGCTGCAGTTGCCCCAAACAGACCCTAAAAGTCTAGGATTTTTAAAATTTAATTTCATTTAATTTGTCGATTTGATTAATTTGTTAATCGGTTCATTCAAATGACCCACCCGTATCAGCACTCGGACGAGTCCAGTGAAGTTTAGGCCCCAAACTAAAAGAGGAAAAAACTCTTCAAATTATAACCAAAGTATTATGCCTNACATACCAGGCATGTATACTTTAAACTATAATACAAACCCTCACAACCACATATCTCATCAATAAAATGCCTAGTCGAGTCCTAAAATTTTGAACCCCTCATAATGTTCTCCTGGAATTCTTTATACATATTCACTTTTTTTTATCTGACTTGACATTGAAAGTCTTTGGTTGTTTCGCCTTTGTTCACATTCACCAACAAGACCACGCCTAACTCGATCATACTTCTCCATATATATCTTCATTGGTTATTCCTCCAACCAAAAAGGATCCAAATACTACTCTCCAATCACTAAGAAATTATGCAACTCAATGGATGTCATCTTTGGNTCTCAACATATTGAACTTGAGTTTTAAGAAAATATCCGAAAAGATGCAAGTGAAAGAAATTGAAGCTGTCATTTCTCATCAATAGTTTCCCAAATTTCCTTATAATTGGCTGCCTCTGATCCTAAATTATGAGTTATTAATTCTTTGGTCTCATTCATTGCATTGTAAAGCCTATGATTGACTTTTTCTCTGCATCCATCATCATCAAAATTTGAATTGGTCTTGTAGTTCTTATTGCATATATTATGACACTAGACCCAAATATTTCATCTAAAATACATTTTTGACTTCTTTTCTTTTAGCTTTCTTTGCTTATGCACAATTAAGTCATTATGTAGAAGTAAACATCGCCTTTAATGGTTATTTAGTTTTCAACATGTTATGTAGAGTCAAATAAGTTGTAGCAAATCCTGCTGTAACAGAGCGTAGAAATTTTTTCTATGAAAAAACATATGATCAATGATAATATCCATGAATTTTGGTAAATTAATTTATTAATTTTGTTTGTTTTTGTCAAGGATTTTTTATGCTCTGGCGATTCACTAAGCTTATCTAAAATCAGGTCTATGCAATCTGCAGCATAAGATGTCAAATAGAGATGCTTTTTCGTTTCCATTAATTTATTCCCTGTTGCTCTATAAGCACTAGCATTATTTGTCACAATCTTGACCATAAATTGCTCTTCAATCTTCTTTATCACTCCCTCAAGTAGTTCAAAAATGTACTCTGCATTCTTCGCCTGATCATATGTTTCTAGAAATTTTAAAAAAGAGATCATAAAGATTATTATCTAAATGTTAATTATACTTCTATTATTTATATCAAACCACCCATCATACATTATTGTTATTTTAATATGATGTCAAGTTCTTTTGATCTCTTTTATGTCTTTTGTTTTACTATTTAGCTCCTCATATGTTCTCAAATCATGCTTGGTGGGGGTTTCAAGTATCGACCATAAACACCTATAGAATGAATTAATATTAAAGTAAGGATGGGAAAGGTTTCATTCTGATAAAAATAGTCCCCCAATGTCTAAGCAGATACATTTGTGTGCCTCTTTAACATACTCTATAGACATCATCAGAGCTACAACTGCTCCTCTCCGTAACCCATGTCATCCTTCACATTTATCATATAGAGTTCATGAGTCCTCTTGCATCTCTAATATATATTAGTGACAAAGATAATGATAAATCTGTGATTGCATTCACTCCCATAATATGAGTCAATATCAACTCTATTATTAAATTGTTGTTGTGCAAGGTGCTTTGAAATTGCTGACTTTTCATATATGACTCGATCTCTACTTTTATTGTTTATGACATTTCAACACATGTTGCAAGCCAGAGAGGTATTCCTTCCTACTTGCAACAACCGCTTCAACTTTCTTCTCACAATAGCTGCATTTTAAATAGCTATATCTTTTCATTGCTTTCAATATCGACTTGCAAATTATGCCTCCACACCGAATCCTTCTTATTACTTGAGGATTTCTCCTTGAACCTAAATTAGAATAATTGATGTAAGTTAAAATAAATTTTACTAATTGCAAGTATTCAATTAATATTTACAAATATAATTATAATAGTAAAATCTTCTGAATTTCTAATAATTTATTTGCAGTCTAATATTTTAGTTGTATTTATTTGATAATTTAATTGTAATATTTATTAAATTCATTACATTAAGCGATAACATTGAAGTTTGGAGTTAGGGATACATGTACAAAATTTAATAATATAATTTGTAAGCAAAAATTCTAAACTAAGTTACTCAATATTTTAGTTTGGAATTTCGTACCATAACGATATTTAATAAACAAACATATTTTTCCTAAAAAGAAGCTTATCCTAATATAAAATCAATAAATTATTATTAGTTTCTTGCACAAAATTTTCACAAGGAATTGACTTTAATGGTTGCCGGTGAAGGAGGTAGAGATTGTGATGGTTGCGACGATGAACAAATCAGGAGGCTGCGACGACGATGGAAACGACAACATGAGATCGTGCATGCTGTGGCAAAATTAAGAAAGCGGCGATGGTGGTGGAAGCAACAAGAGGCACTAGCAACAGTGGTGTTTGTGGCGATGGTGGCTGTGATGCTAGGGATTGGCCTGCTTCGATGTCATCGTGAAAGAGGATAAGGGAGATCATATGTGCGTAATGAATGCAAGCCAATCGGTGCGGATCTGAGTTAGGCTAAGTAGAAAATGATTTAAAAAAAACTAAATATTGAGGCGGACACATTGACATATCCAAGGAGAGGTGCATCTTGTCAAATTTGAGGCGTACAATTCATCTGGGGAACCTGAGGTGTGCAACTTTTTGCTTTGTCAAAAGCAATATCTCTGCGACGGGCCCACACTGTGCAATTTTGAGAATGATTTGTCTATATAAATCTTTCTGATTTCCAGACTTTATTCTTTATAAGTTTATATTGAATCCTGGTAGTTGATCAATATATAACTTTTTTTTCAACATTTCCATGTAAGAAAACATTCTTCACACCATACCATTGCATGGACCATCCAAAATTAGTAGCTTGAGTAGTCAAAATGCAGCTCATATTCATTTTTTCAACAACAATAAAATTTGGTGATAGTCAATTTTATTTGATCGAGTTTATCTTTTGGCTACTAATCTTGCTTTATATTATTCTAGAGCTCATTTGCTTTATGCTTTATTTAAAAAAATTTAGTTGTATCTCACAATTTTTTTTTTAGTAGGTACACAACTTTTCAAGTGTTATTCTTATCTAGAGCATTCATCTCCTCTAACATGATCTCCTCAAATTTTCTTTTTACAATGTCTTAAATAGGGTTTATGATATTTTAATGATGTTGGAGCTGATGTTATAAGAAAAGCAGTGTCGGGGAAGTGGGAGATAGGGTAAGGAGTGTTGATGGGATGATCAATTGTATGTGTTAGCACTTTTTAAGTCTTGAGCTTGTTGGAAATTATGTTGAGCTTATTCTTTCTTGTATTGGCCTAAAGTATGTAGTGTTAGGCTTGTTGGGTTTTGAGTTGTAGTGATGTCAAGATGAAAGATAGATATTTCATCAAACGTATTGTCTGGTTGGCTAACCTACCAAAAAAGATAAGTTTGAATAAAGAAATTATATTTTAGTTAAAAGTGACATATGTTGAAGCATAGAATCTTTTTTTGGTGAGATAGTGGTATTTTTATCCTTGAGTAAGGGAATATTGTGGTGCAGTATCGCACCACAATTTATTATGTTTGACAACATTGTATTTTTCTTGTTTTTTGAAAAAGCTACAACTAAAAGTTGTGTTTTGCCACCAAACTTGACTAAGTGCAGTGGCTGCTAAAAAAGTTGCAGTCTTACTTTTTCAAAATAAAATATTGCAATAGCCATTGGAGCTTTTTGAGCTGCAGTTTTTTCTACAGTAGCTTCACTGTTGCTTCTTCAAACAGCTGCAGCTGCCACTGCCACAAATAGACCCTAAAGCTTTTGGATATACTTTTGCCATGTCTTTTGGTAATATAAAAATATAGAATTCCCTAAAAAACGTGGAAGAATTTGAGAAATGCTTTGTGGGAATGTTTTTTGCCAGATAATTTAGGGGACTTTTGGAGTCAATCACCCTTTAGGGTACTCTATTTATCTGGGCAATTAGAATAATTTTTTTCTTATATTTGGTCGTTGATCTAGAGGAGATTGTTCAAACGACTTCCACAAGGTGATTTTTTTCTGGGGAGTGAATGAGGATTGGTGGATTATATATTTTTTTATGAAACAAGATGATAACATGTAATTAAAGCAATCAAGAGCATTGGCATTCTAAAAGATTTTGATATATGTATCAAATTGGCTTTTTATCATGGAAATAAAAGTGAGATGGATAATGCTAACATTGGATTTTTATTTAATTAGTTATACCGAAGTCATTTGAATGATGTCATCATTGAATATAAAAAATTATGTAGCATTAGAATTATTGGCGATTTTGCTGGATTCTTAAATTAAAGAAGTCGAAGATCTTGAATTACTTTTAGGAAAAATAACTTGATGATGTTTTACAAGTTCACTAGTCTCATAATAGAAATCCTCAATTTATAATTTCATAAACAAATAGGGAAAACATATATTGAAGGGTTTTAAAAAAGAAATGCCTCAGCCAATGACGATGTTTTGAGATTATGTTGGTATTATAGGAGGAAATGAAGTATGATAATTGATTCCGGTCCTCAAGAATTTGTATAGTTTATTCTTTTCTCTAGCTTGCTCAATTATCTTTTTCATAATGTGGTTTTGAAATACAGTGTTTGGTATAAAAGTTGACTTTATTATTATGATTTTTGATAATTTTATGGGTTTACAAATGATTGGAGGTAAGACGAGGAATATGTAATACATTATTAATGATAAAAATTAAAAAAAATTGAGATAGTTTTGCATCCTGCAACGTTTGTTAATGAACCATCAACCACCTTTATTTTTTTATTATTGGGGCTCAATTTGTTGATTTGGAAGATATTGACAATATTTGTTATAAGGATAGTGGGACCTAAATATCAAATCCAGGTTTGGGAAGGGATTACTTGAGCACTAGAAATATAAACGTTCAAAATCGTGCCACTTTAAGCAAAAAGGGAATGTTCTAAATCTTTTTTCAAAGAATTTTAAAAAGTCTTTACTTTATCAATCTTTTGGAAGTTGAGTTCATTTGTTTCCACAAGGCAAGCCTACCCCTTTTTTTCCTTTGTTTTTATCAGTTTCGAGGTATTTTATGAAATTTCAAGCATGTGTCTTTTATGTTCCATTTTTTCTTGCTATAGTTGCATGATAGATTGCTTTTGATGGGATATTTTTGTCATTCTTTGGGAGAGGAATATGTGGTTGCATGTCCCTTATCTTAAGATTATCTGGTAAAGATATCAGATGTTTTGGAGAACGAATTATTGAATATCATTGTTTTCTTTTCCTCTTTAACTCACACAATATAGAACCCTATTTAGAGAATATACGCTTCCTTTACTTGAACTTGGATTCAAATATGTACAAAGTCATTATTTAATCCTAAAGGAAACTCATATAATCTTTGCCTTTTTCATAATTTTTTTGAGAATTATCCCATCCTTAGAGCACATCCTTTTGAGATCTTATTGATATTGTAAATCAGGCCAATAAACTCTTATGACATCAAAACATTAAACAACAAGATCACCTTGGTTGATGGTGGGGAGTTTCGTTTTGTTCTCGTAGATGGGTGTAGCATTCTTGATTTTTGAGTAGATTTGTTTGATACATTTCAAACTTCTTTTGCGATGGATAGAAATATAAATCATCTATTGATTTTTGGCATCGTCTTATTCCACAAACATATCATACTCATGGATCATATTTCTTCTTTCGACTCCAAAGATATATCCACGAGATGTTTGATATTTCCCTTTTCCTCTATGGAGTTTGTTAGCCACCATCCTAATTTGGTTTTATTAGCCTAATGACAAATTTTTCTTTTATTATTATTATTGTTGGGTATAAATAGGGCTTAATAGTTTAGTGTTAGGGCTANTATGGGTTTACAAATGATTGGAGGTAAGACGAGGAATATGTAATACATTATTAATGATAAAAATTAAAAAAAATTGAGATAGTTTTGCATCCTGCAACGTTTGTTAATGAACCATCAACCACCTTTATTTTTTTATTATTGGGGCTCAATTTGTTGATTTGGAAGATATTGACAATATTTGTTATAAGGATAGTGGGACCTAAATATCAAATCCAGGTTTGGGAAGGGATTACTTGAGCACTAGAAATATAAACGTTCAAAATCGTGCCACTTTAAGCAAAAAGGGAATGTTCTAAATCTTTTTTCAAAGAATTTTAAAAAGTCTTTACTTTATCAATCTTTTGGAAGTTGAGTTCATTTGTTTCCACAAGGCNTGATAAAAATTAAAAAAAATTGAGATAGTTTTGCATCCTGCAACGTTTGTTAATGAACCATCAACCACCTTTTTTTTTCTTTTATTGGGGCTCGATTTGTTGATTTGGAAGATATTGACAATATTTGTTATGAGGATAGTGGGACCTAAATATCAAATCCAGGTTTGGGAAGGGATTACTTGAGCACTAGAAATATAAACGTTCAAAATCGTGCCACTTTAAGCAAAAGGGAATGTTCCAAATGTTTTTTCAAAGAATTTTAAAAAGTCTTTACTATATCAATCTTTTGGGAGTTGAGTTCATTTGTTTCCACAAGGCAAGCCTACCCCTTTTTTTCCTTTGTTTTTATCAGTGTCGAGGTATTTTATGAAATTTCAAGCATGTGTCTTTTATGTTCCATTTTTTCTTGCTATAGTTGCATGATAGATTGCTTTTGATGGGATATTTTTGTCATTCTTTGGGAGAGGAATATGTGGTTGCATGTCCCTTATCTTAAGATTATCTGGTAAAGATATCAGATGTTTTGGAGAACGAATTATTGAATATCATTGTTTTCTTTTCCTCTTTAACTCACACAATATAGAACCCTATTTAGAGAATATACGCTTCCTTTACTTGAACTTGGATTCAAATATGTACAAAGTCATTATTTAATCCTAAAGGAAACTCATATAATCTTTTCTTTTTTCATAAATTTTTTGAGAATTATCCCATCGTTAGAGCACATCCTTTTGAGATCTTATTGATATTGTAAATCAAGCCAATAAACTCTTATGACATCAAAACATTAAACAACAAGCTCACCTTGGTTGATGGTGGGGAGTTTCGTTTTGTTCTCGTAGATGGGTGTAGCATTCTTGATTTTTGAGTAGATTTGTTTGATACATTTCAAACTTCTTTTGCGATTGATAGAAATATAAATCATCTATTGATTTTCGGCATCGTCTTATTCCACAAACATATACTCATGGATCATATTTCTTCTTTCGACTCCAAAGATATATCCACGAGATGTTTGATATTTCCCTTTTCCTCCATGGAGTTTGTTAGCCACCATCCTAATTTGGTTTTATTAGCCTAATGACAAATTTGTCTTTTATTATTATTATTGTTGGGTATAAATAGGGCTTAATAGTTTAGGGTTAGGGCTTTGCATGAGATTGTGTTTGGAGTTTTAGGGTTTGGGAGAGATTCCTACCTCTTGATTGTAGGACTTGGGAGAGATCGCCTACCTCTCGAATTGCAGTCGCTTATCTTATGTGTTCATTAGATTTTTTAGTGTTGTTTTGCTTTGATTTGATGTTATTGAATAATATCATTTGTTTGCGCTAATTTCTATAAAGAAATCTACCGATTTCTATTTCGAATCGTACCAAAGTGGTATATGAAAATGTTGATCTAGGAAAAAAAAAAGAATCGCAGCCTGTAATAATGCTGCATCCAACCTACTTATCGGGCTCACGAACATGAATCTCCCATCTTTCTCCTCCTGCATATTTCAATGCGATGGAGTCACAATTAAGCCTGAGAAGCGACAATAGGTTCTGACAGAGACCCAAATCTTCTATCATTCGCCCCCATCATGCCAGAGAGATGTGGCGAAGAAGGCAATGGCGGGATCGCGGCTTGCGGAGACCCGATACCTCCCTTTGCGATACAGTAGGGGTTAGGGCTTGTTGAGAAGGCATCATTGTGGTGTATAGAGGCCCGAGACTTAAATCTTGCGCGACTTACAGAGGCTAGAAAATTTCTCCTTTTCCAATAACCGACGTGCAGTCAAATCAAATCAAACCGATTCACGACGCAAACACGATTCAAACTACCTTGAAACTATCGATGACATTTTAGCATACATGTGTGTTCGTCTTTTGTGATCGAAAACTGGCGAGAGAATGAAGGCATGAAACAAAGTAGATTTGGGAATGAAATTGGAGGAAAAGTTCTTTTTCATAGGAGAGTTTTCTTTCATAGAAGATAGATTTTCTTCCATGGAAAACTAATTTGGGAGCTTAGAAGAGATGATAAAGAAACTTATTGAGATACAATCCAAGACTCCGTTGACTACTCAATTTTCAAACCCTAACCAAAAGTTGACTAAAGATTTTGAGGTTAGATTNTTGATTTGATGTTATTGAATAATATCATTTGTTTGCGCTAATTTCTATAAAGAAATCTACCGATTTCTATTTTGAATCGTACCAAAGTGGTATATGAAAATGTTGATCTAGGAAAAAAAAAGGGAATCGCAGCCTGTAAATAATTCTGCATCCAACCTACTTATCGGGCTCACGATAGAGACATGAATCTCCCATCTTTCTCCTCCTGCATATTTCAATGCGATGGAGTCACAATCAAGCCTGAGAAGCGACAATAGGTTCTGACGGAGACTCAAATCTTCTATCATTCGCCCCCATCATGCCAGAGAGATGTGGCGAAGAAGGCAATGGCGGGATCGCGGCTTGCGGAGACCCGATACCTCCCTTTGCGATACAGTAGGGGTTAGGGCTTGTTGAGAAGGCATCATTGTGGTGTATAGAGGCCCGAGACTTAAAATCTTGCGCGACTTACAGAGGCTAGAAAATTTATCCTTTTCCAACAACCGACGTGCAGTCAAATCAAATCAAATCGATTCACGGCGCAAACACGATTCAAACTACCTTGAAACTATCAATGACATTTTAGCATACATGTGTGTCCGTCTTTTGTGATCGAAAACTGGCGAGAGAATGAAGGCATGAAAGAAAGTAGATTTGGGAATGAAATTGGAGGAAAAGTTTTTTTTCATAGGAGAGTTTTCTTCCATGGAAGATAGATTTTCTTCCATGGAAAACTAATTTGGGAGCTTAGAAGAGTGATAAAAAAACTTATTGAGATACAATCCAAGACTCTGTTGACTACTCAATTTTCAAACCCTAACCAAAAGTTGACTAAAGATTTTGAGGTTAGATCGAAAAGTGAAGGGATTGAATGTGAGGAATATAAGGAGGAAAGCATTCACCATCAAGAATCCCCCCCCGGTCTCCAACGAGGGTGCATTAGATATTTTCGATGGTGGCAGTTGGGCAAGGGGTATGGAGGAGTACGAAGAAGGAAGGAGTCGAATGAGAGTTTGACCCTTAATATATGGGGGAAACACCAGATGGAGAGGAAGTTGGGGTAGAGATGCTACAGTTAGGAGGTTGAAGATGTCGATTTTTTAGGGAGAAGATGCTAGGGTTAGGAAGTTGAAGATTCGATTTTCGAGAAGGAAGATGCACATATGTGAGTGTATTGAGTGGAGCGATATTTCACAGTGAGTGAGTTAGATGGGGATCAGAAGCTCGTGGCGGTAGAGTTATGTTTGGAGTGGAATTCCTTAGCATGGTTTCAGGAGGGGAGGCTTATACCCGATCTCATCATAGGAGAAATTTAAGGATTACTTGTTGGAACGTTTCCNATATTTCACAGTGAGTGAGTTAGATGGGGATCAGAAGCTCGTGGCGGTAGAGTTATGTTTGGAGTGGAATTCATTAGCATGGTTTCAGGAAGGGAGGCTTATACCCGATCTCATCATAGGAGAAATTTAAGGATTTTTTGTTGGAACGTTTCTGGGCCATTGGGAAATGAGACATACACGAGCAATTCTATGTCTTGACTCATGAGGGTATTATCATGGAATGCAAGGAGAGATTTGAGCTATTGTCGAGGAAGCTGGGGTGTATTTTTGATGCTGGATTGGAACAAAATTTCATGAAGGGTCTAAAACTCGACATACAGGTAACACTCCGACTATTGAGACCATGGGGATTGAGGCNATGTCTTGACTCATGAGGGTATTATCATGGAATGCAAGGAGAGATTTGAGCTATTGTCGAGGAAGCTGGGGTATATTTTTGATGTTGGATTGGAACAAAATTTCATGAAGGGCCTAAAACTCGACATACAGGTAACTCTCCGACTATTGAGACCATGGGGATTGAGGGAGACAGTTTAGCTAGCAGAGATAGTGGAGGACAAGATCCATATAGAGAAAGATTAGCAGGAGCAACACCATGGGAAAATTCTACAAGGGTACCTCGACGATCATGACAACGAGGACCCAGACGATGTCATTTCAGGGGGTTGGTGCCGAATGAGAAAAATATGTGGGCACGTCTAGGGGTCAACTTCAAGCGCCTTACAGAGATAGAGATTGAGGAGAAGCGATCTAAGGAGTTATGTTTTCTATGAGATGAGAAATTTTCTCCCGGACATTATTGCAAGGATAGAACATTACAGATTATCACAGTGTGTTGAGGAGGCAGAGGATGCAGAAAGAGGACAATCATGGTGGAGGAACACCCTCACTCTTCCACCTTGATAAAAAGTGTCTTTTTGAAGAGCAGAATTCTCACAAACCGACCTAAGGGAAAATTGGTCCTTCATTATTGTTATTGTTGGGTACAAATATGACTTAATAGCTTATGGTTAGGGTTATGCATGAGATTGAGTTTGGGTTAGGGTTTGGGAGAGATGTTCTACCTCTCGAATTGTATGAATTGGGACAGATTGCTCACCTCTCAAATTGTAGGTGCTTATTTATGTGTTCATGGGAGTAGTTGGTGTTTTATTATTTTGATTTGATGTTGTTGAAGAAAAATATTTGTTTGTTCTAAATTTGTGAAAAATTATGCAGATTTTTGTATTTAATCGTATTAAAGTTCTTTACAGTTTGTGACTTCGATATAGTCTCATTCAAGTGAAAAGAGGTCTTAAATCCTTAAGAGTTTTTTTTTAGTCTGATATTCATGATTCATGATGGTCAACTACTTGGAAGGGAAGTTAAAAAAATTGGATATGATGAAGGAAGAGCTCTGTTGAGAGAAAGGGATGGGAGAAACTTAGGGAGAATAAAGGTTTGAAGGAGAACATCCTAACCTCATTTTGATGTCATGCAGAATAATAAATGAATTTGAAAGCATGGATTGTTCATTCCTTTGATGGGCGTTTATGTTTGAAATTACAGAGGAAGAGAAAGGAAATAAATAACTACAAATTTAAAATTTAAATAGCTATTCGTCTGTTAATTATTTATAGATTGTCGATTGATGCTTAGAGAGTAATATGTAGGCTTTTTTTTTTAAGAAAAATATAAATGTAAAGGTATTTTCTTATAAGCAATGAATCTGTATTCTCTCATTTTTCATATCTAGCTCTCCCATTGGTCGTCTTGATCCATTGGCTCTTCAACACTATGCAATCCATATATCTGATCTTGGTCTTTGTTCACGTTTTGTTTTTTCTTAGAATTTTGAGATGAACAAAGATGATCTAATGATTCCTCTTTGCAATTTTGAACAGAGCTGCAGTTGAATATGAGAAAAAAGCACGTGCTGAGAACCTACTACAAGGTCAGGAAATGGAGAAAAGTATGATTTCCATTGCTCGTGAGGTAGAAAAGCTGCGCGTTGAACTTGCCAATGCAGAGAAAAGGGCGAGGGCATCAGCTGCAGCTGCAGCTGTTGTTGCTGCAAACCCAAGTATTATGATTCCTCTGACTTCTATCGATATTCTTAATTGCTGTAATGTTTGGTGTTTAAAGCATATAGGTGTTCCTATAGGGTTGTTGACTCTTTAGGGCAAATATTCGTTAGACACTTCTTACATATTTTCATATTTAACTCCTAAACTTTCATATTTACATAATAGTACTAAAGAAACTTTAACATCACATAAAAAATATCACTATCACAAACTTTTGGCGTTAGATATGTAAATGCATAAGAATCGTGTGGTATGTATGTAAATTTTGTTTTTATTATTATTTTTTTTGGGTAGGGTGAGCACCTGAACCCGATGCATTGGGATTCTTGATTTTATTTTCAACCAATATGTTACTCATTTGAGGATAAATTAATTATTTTGATTTTCACATTTTTTTCTTATGTCGCCTGGAGCATCGCTGATTTGAAAAACCACTCTTTTTGGTTCTCGTTTTTTTCTGTCCGCATTGACCATTCTAAATCAACATCTGCAACATCTTCTAACCTGCTTAAATACTTTGAGCCTGACGTTTAGAATTTCTCTACACTCAACATTTTTAACTTTTTTTAGTTCATTTAAATCTACTCTCGGTTATTTCTTGCAATTTTAGTTAGATCTTTTAACGACCTTGGTTTGTAAATTTCTATAATTTCAAAGTTTTTTCATCCCATTTGTGATGAATCGTATCAGTCTCTTGCTTTTTTTAAATGCTTCATAAGGCTAAAGAATCAAACTAACACCGAAGAATGCCACCAAAGTTTTCTACTTGTATTTTGCGACCTTTATCTTTTTCCAAACATCAAAATTTTCACTCTACTTTCTAAATAGTCCAACTTTTATGTGCTGCCAGGTTTAGGATACACTGACGCTTACAGAAATAATACTGGATTGGCTTATGGTGGAAATGCGTATGCTATGGCCTATAATTTGCATCAGGTACCTATCTATTCCATTTACTATTTTTAGACTGGTTTCCTCTTTTGAAAATAAGCAAATTCTGCACTTGGGATAGCAACACTCTTTAGGAAACGGATCAAAGCTTTTTATGAGAATAGTGTCATAATCGTCCTTTGGCCATTTAGATGTTATTTTAATCCCAAAGTCTATAAATGTGACAAATTAGTCATATTTTTTTTAATTTGGGCAAAAAATTTCTCCCTTTAAAAGAGTCGCAGATTGTTGCTGTCTGTATAAAAGAATTTGAGGATTAATTTAACAGTTCTATGGACTCTGAGGTTGAAGTATTTCCTTGATAAAAGTCGGGGAACTATCGGCACTTTGCCCTGTTTCTGATCAAGTTTTTCTTAATCTATCATGCTATGTAATCTGTTACCAAACTTAAGTAATTACCAGGTTCAGCAGGTTGCTGATGTTACTAATCAGTATGGTCAAGTCGCCGCAGCTCATACAGGCTATGATATTCAGCAGGCTCATGTCACCAGATGAAGAAGGCGCACATTGATTGGATATACTGGTCTGAAGCCTCCAGGTCCGGCTCTTTCAACCATCTCTGAGATCTATAAAATGTATTTTTGTTTTTCTGATAGATGCCTTACATCAATAGTTTATTTACTTGTTCTGATTCGGAATAATGGTTCTACTTTATAATGCCAAGTGCATTCATGTGATGGTGTTTGCGCTTTCTGCATTTAGAGTTGTTCACTTCAGCGATGAGTTAATTTTCTTTTTAATTTTTCCCATTTTAACCATTTTTGTAAATAATCTTTTTGAATCATAAGCTTGTATGCTTGGACATGGTTTTCCAGGGGTGAGCATTATTTGATTAAAATTGAAATTTTCAAAAATTGAATTGAATTGAAACTCATTTTATTGATTTGGTTCGATTTTAAAATATTGTTTTTTTTTTATTTTAATGATTTGAATGTTAGGGTTTCAGTTTTTCAATCATTTTTAATATCAATTAAACCAAAAAATTCAGTAATAATAGGATTTGGAAATTAAATTTATTTAAAAAAATAAATGGAGCATATAACATTTATTTTAGTTTAGGTTAAAATTTTAATTATAAAGAAATGATTTGGAGATGAAAAAATAAATAATGATTTCATTCAGAAATGGAACTCTAAAAATGGAACTTTAAGGTTTAAATATCTCCGATTGAAATAAAATTATTTATTATTATTATTATTATTATTACTATGATTATTATTTTTGTTCCAAATTGAATCGATTAAATCAAAATATGCTTCTACTTGGTTTGGCTTGGTTTAAGGGCCCGTTTGAGACAAATTATTGCCGAAGGTGGCGTTTTCAAAACGCCGCCCTCCTGTTTGATTATCGCGTTTGTGCTGCGTTTTTGATTTCGCAGTTTTGGATTATTGAATAAAAACGGCCATGGGTTCAACCCCTCGGTCCGCGTTCGTTCGCGCCTTTTTACCCCGCTGCCCTTTTTTCTCGCTCTTCTGCCTATCACCTCTCTTTTTCCTTGCCTTATCGCGCAAACCGCCTTCCTCCGACCGCCCACGCCAAGCCTCATTTCCTCTCCATAGCCTCCTCGCCTTCCCTAGCCGCCACCTGTGGGGTGTTCGAGTTCCTGGTCAAGAGGGTTGAGGGTTCCACTGTCGAGCTGTTGCCCTCAGAGCGGGGATGTCGGTTGAGATGAGCAGCGCCATGGGGCGAGGCTTCGAGATCTACCAGATCTCCCCTCCGGACGACGCACAGACCATCCTTATCTTCACCACTGGATTGGGGATTAGGTGAGCATTGCCTTTGCAGCCATATGCTAGGTTTCAGTCAGTATGAGAAATTATGTTGCCGGCGTATGATTGAGTTGATATTGACGCTTTGCCATATTTTTTACCTACTTTAGACCAATTTAATGCCAATTTCTTGGAACGAAATCAGGGCTTTTACCTTGAATTATTTAATGAATGATTATGCCTGTGGTTAGAGGAATCACTAATCCAATAAGCTATTTGCAACAATTGCTTTGCCTTCTTGATAAAAAGCAGAAAAATGTGTTGTGATTCATTACTTGATGGCGAGATTATATTTTTAGTCTTTTGGTTGTGAATGAGTGCCACATTAAATAGATTGCATTCCACATTAAATAGATTGCATTTAGTATTTAAGCGCAGTTGCGAATAATTATTTTTACTAGGATTGAAGTAATCATTTTGAAAGCATATTTTTTGGGGCTTTCAACGCATAGACATTTCATTTGTTCATAGTTGGTCATATTTATTCTGTTAGTTGTAACATAATAAAAGTTTTAGTGCTAGAAAGAAACAAAAATTATGCATATGCAAATGCCTCCAGAATGTTTGGATGTTTAAGGGTGTTGACTGGGAGGTATTTAAGGTCAAGGGAATGGCTCAGATATTAGTTATAGTGGATGTGGAGATTGTGTTAGGATGTGATATAAGGGTTAGAAGTGAATAAGAAGGTGATGTGGTGGTGTGAGGGAGTAGGAGACATTCTAGGGTTTATAGAAGAGACTAAGAAGTCGAGAGCTTCAAGTTTTTTGGATTTCTAAAGCATGAGATGGAGATGGAGATGGAGATGGAGATGGATGAAGTCTCAATTAATGGAATTTTCTTCTTCTGTAGTATCAAATATATTGTCAAGTCATTTTTGTTACAAACAACATTACTTAATAGGGGTAGAATGATCATTTATCCACAAATAACTACAAATCAGTTGCTTTGAAATAGCTGTTCAAAACAATCAGACAACTTATCCGGATAGACTGTTGATCAGTAGCTTATCAGGATAAGCTGTTGATCAACATATTATTCAATAAACTGCAGCTGCCCCAAACAGACTCTAATTTTAAAATTTAATTTCATTCAATTTGTCGATTTGATTAATTTGTTAATCGGTTCATTCAAATGACCCGTATCAGCACTCGGATGAGTCCAGTGAAGTTTAGGCCCCAAAATAAAAGAGGAAAAAACTATTCAAATTTTAACCAAAGTATTATGCCCTCATCTCTGATTTCATTTTGTTTGGAATTGATATCTGGTAGGGCCAGAGATTGTTTGAGGAATTCTTAATGGTAATATTTGCATGCAATTTGAATCATTCGGTTTTGGTAAATGCTGAAATACAGAAATACATGAAAGTATGAGAGGGATCCATCAAATTTTTCATCAATTATCAAGTGCAAGCTTGTTTTTCTTTACAGATAAATAAATGATAAAAATTCACTATTTAATGCTTGTTCGAGTTGACATCCACTTTTTGGCTAAATGGATTTGAATTGACAAATAAAGATTGTGAACTTACTATTTCTTAATCTTGCTAACAAAAAAGATTTCCAATTTGTGATATTCGGAGTTTTTTTTTAGCTCAAGTTTAAAGTTTGGGCCGGTTACATGATTACCACCTAATTGATAGGTTTTCACATATTTAACACCTAAATTTTATATTTGCCACTTAAATTGTTCATTTCAAATTAAAAATAATATTATTTTAAAATTTAAGAAGCGAATTGTGCGTTTAAACGGTGGTCTGTTTGAAAAATTGAAGCTTAGAAGTTAAAAATGTAAATATATAGGAATTAAATGGTATGTATGTAAATCTTCCTTAAAATTATTTAGGGTTGATACACCGTCAACAAAAGTCCAACATCAATCATTAGTCTCGAGGCATGATGCAGATCTCGAGATAGTTTTTTGGGAAAGAAAATTTCAAATTTTAATTAAAAGTTATTTAGAACTTCAATTTTAACAAATTTATAGTCAAATTGACTGGCTTGACGAAACGGGCCCAATAGTATCAAAATTAGTTTAATTCAAACCAAATCAAGTCTCGATCAAGCTATTAAACCATTTTTTTTTTCAGCAATATTTGGAAAGTCAAATAGATGTTGAATTTGACGAGTTTACAACTGAATTGAGTGTCTTTCTGAGATTACTCCAATAAGTCCAAGATCTCTCAATTCTGACATCATCAAGACAATTAAATGTTCATGAAATATTATTTGATCGAGGAGATCTCTTCAGACCGTCTGATTAAACTGGTTCATATTCGTTGATTAATTGCAACCGAGACTCTATAAATAAAGCCCCACCCCTCTCGTGAGAAGGGGGGGGAGGAGAGCTTGAAGCATGAGAAGAGAGCTTGAAGCTTGGAGAAAGAGATGAAACACAGTATCACCTCGTTGTCGATCACTGCTGACCGCCAGTTGTAGAACACCGTCGACCGCCACTTGCTGACACCGCCGCTCATTCCTTACGACACTTTATTTGCACAATAAATTTGTAGTTTGGAAGATTAAGCAATCATTTCATGCATGTGGGACAAAAAATTATACTTGTAATCATCACCACTTTATAGTGGATTTGTTCAGCTGGGTCAGATCCTGTTGTTTTTTTCTTTATAGGTTTTCCATGTAAGAAATTATGGTGTCTCCACTAGTTTTTCTCTTTCATCTGACTATGCTAAATTATCGTGCAACGCTAAGATAATAATCTATTACTCTACTGCCATGAATTTTCTAGCACACATCAGGGTTTATGTTTTTAAAGTGGCGATTTACAATTCATAATTGTGCATCTCATGATCATTTTTGTTGTATTAGATATTTATAATATATAAATCTATTCAGGTAAAAGAAAATAACTCAACTTTGTTTTTGCTACCATTAAGAGCTAGAGGTCCACAAACTAAGCACACACTATCAATTTCTATAATATTACTAGAAAGATGTTAAATGCTTGTACCGGTAAATGCGCATTCAACTTTCTCTCATTGCATGACACTGTGAAAGACACGAAAAGAAAATTTGAAGAGCTTTAATTTCAAGTTTTTATTGGTCTCATAAATACTTAATATGTTTCAATTTTTATGCCAATTTTGATTGTTATAAAATCCCTAAACTATCATCAAAATATTTATTACAATTCCATCCAAATTAAAAGGGCACGAAAAACAAAAAAATAATATATATTAACTACAAGGAATCATTCACATGATTAAAGGAAAATTTTATTAAAACAGTGGTGAGACTTGTAATGCTTTATGGTGCACAATGTTGGCCTTTAAAAGTGAAGCATAAAACTACGTTTAAGTGTTGTGGAGATGAGAATGCTTTGGTGGATGAGTGGTTTGACACTCGGAGACAAAATGTTAAATGAATGTATCCACAAAAGGGTTGGTGAAACTTTACTGGCAAACAAAATTAGAGTCTTTTAAGATGGTGTGATCTCATTACACGTTGATCATCTTATGAACTGGTTAGGAGTGTAGATGATTTCGATTCGACTTATGTTAAACAAGGAAGAGGTAGACCTAAAAAGACACTTATTGACATATGTATGAAAAATGATTTTAACTTATTAAAATTAAATGAAAATATGACACTCAGTAGAGCGCAATGGAGGAAAAAAATTCTTGTAGCAGACTCTACTTAGTGAGATAAAGGCTTCTTGTTTTTGTCGTCGTCGTCGTTGTTACAATCTTTCACATGAAACCATAATTTTAAATAAGTCTCATATTAGTCTATTATCCATTCAAGTATTTTGATAGACAAGTGTAAGTATCTAGGAATATTGATGTACAAATAATACATATTAATATATTTCATTCTCTAATGGATAAATTTTCATGGATAAAATGATAAATATTTTTATTACTATAGAAATCCTTCTCTTTCCAAAGACAGTTAATACCATAGCTAATAATAGGGATGTCATAAATATAAAGAAAGCAATCATTAGGAAAATTCCAATCTTGAAGAAATAAACAATAGCAATTAACAATGACATCTTTAATCTCGATAAATTTGGGTAAACAAAATAATTCACAAACAACATTACCATAAAGTTCAAATAAAGATGATCCTTTGTTCCAATGATCAAAGGAGAAAAGAAGATTTTTCTTATTATTAACTCAAAATGTAAGACATCTAATCTTAAAAGAAATTTTAATAAGAACTTTCCAAAAGTAAAAAATTTTTGAAACAGAGTTATTCCAAATAGTGTCATAATTTTCCATACTCCATTTGGTCAAGAAAGAGTTAGAATTGAATTGCCACCGAATAAATTTAACTTTGCACATCAAATTGATATTATCAAGAGAGTGAATATCAAGTCATCCAAAAGCTTTAAGAAGAGAAATAGTTTTGCAAGAACTAGTTGTCATTTTATTATCATTTTTATTATGAAAAATAAATTACCATCAATGAAGTAATTTTCTTCTTAATACATTTAGGGAGAGAAGCGGAATGAAACTAATAGTAAAGATAACTTTTAATAGTGTAATTAATCGATTGAAAATGACCAGCCATAGATAAAACTTTTTACTTCCAGTCAATCAATCATTTTTTATGCTTATCAATAAAATAAGAATCAACCATATTAAGCTTAAAATAATTTATAGTAATACCAAATTATTTTCAAGGTAGAAGTTTGACATTAATATCACTACTATTTGCATAAAGTATGTTTCAAAGTATCATCAAACTTCTTAGAATAATACATAGTAGACATAGAAAAATTAGCAATTAAATTAAAGGCATGACTAAACATACTCGGAATATTAGTAAGATGAAACGTAATGGGAGAAGCATCATCTTCAAACAACAAGAGATCATCTGCAAATATAATATGAGTGATTTTATTGAACCTATTTTGCGTGATATAATTATTCTGCAGATACAACATGGAGGAAAGAGCATCCATAACTATAGTAGAATGATAATGTGAAAGATGACAACCTTTTCTCAAACTAGGAGAAGAATCAAAGTAACCATTCATTTCACCATAAATAATGATAGAAAAATAAACTTTATCCATGCATGCCTTATTCTATCTAATAAAATCAGTAGGGAAACCTAATCTTAACATTCTATCATAAGGAAAATTTTGATCAACTTTATCAAAAACCTTAAGAAGATCAATTTTAAAACAATTTTTTTTTCAGAATTAACAGAGTTAAAAGCATATAAAATACTCATTAGCTAAAATAATATTATCAGCAATATCTCTTCCTTTAATAAATGCAGTCTGGGCACGATTAATAATATTACAAAGAACAGACTTAATTATATTAGCTATTAACTTAGCAATAACCTTCTATAAGGTACTGCAAAGAGAGATAATACAAAACATATTTAAAGATTGAGCACCTTTAGATTTGAGAATTGAAGTGATAACAATATGTTGAACTCTATTAGGAAGTTACCAATATTAAAATAAATGTTTTACAGCAAAATTACAATCATTCCCAATACTATTTCAAGAGTCTTTAAAAATTTTAGAAGTTAACCCATCATGACATGGAGATTTGTAATTTCCAATAGAATAAAAAACATTTTTAATTTCATCATTGGAGAATTCTTTTAATAATGCTACACAATCCAAAGAGGAAAAAAATTGATAACTGGAAATTTATCAAAACCAAAGGAAGAATTATCAATATAATTTTTAAGCAAACATTTTAAAAAATAAATAGCATAATTAACAATATCTTGTTGATGTTGTAAATAAATATCTTTGACTGAAATCTCTTTAATAAAAGTAGAATTATTATAAATTCTAATTTTTTGTAAAAAAATTTAATATCATACTCTTCTTTAGAAAGTTACACAATTAGCCTTCTGTTTTAACCATTTGTAATAATAGGAAAAGACATTATGGAAATTGTCTTGAATGATATAGGCTTGAGAAAACAAATCAATACTAACAGAATTAATAATCAAATTATTCAAAATAATTATTTGTTGATCCTTTAATTAAGTAATATTATTAGAGAGATTATTTGATTTATTCCAATTCCAATACTTAAAAGCTTTCTTGACATGTTTCAATTTATTACAAAGGAAAAATAAAGTATCACCTTTAACATGAATATTCAAAACTTCATGAACAATATCATAAAAACTAATACAATCACTAATAATTTTTATACAAAAATCTATGCTTTAGAACATAAGAAGCTCCTAAAGATATAAACATAGGAGAATAATCATAAGTGAAAGTGTCCAAAACTTTAAAAAAGAATGAGGGAATAAATCCACCCAAGAAGCATTCAGAAGGCCCTATCAAGAGGGCTACTTATAGGATTATATATTTGATTATTATACCAATTAAATTCATGTCTAGTGTTTTGTAATTAAAAAAAATATTATAATTGAGAAGACAATTATTAAAATCAGCTTGATTTGAAGAAATATTAGGATGACCACCTTTCACTAGCTATAAAAATACAATTAAAATCACCCAACAAAAGCTAATTATCATTAATATTAGAAGCAAAATGAGCAATAAACTGTAAAGATTCTTTCTAGCAGAAGAACTATTATCAACATAAATGAAAGTAATAAAAAACTAAATAAAATAAGAGAAAATAACATGTTGATGGATGTATTGAGATTTAACTTCTAAAGCAGTAAAAGGAAAAAAAATATCATCATTCTATTAATCCAAATACAACCACTATTAGTAATGTTGAAGTTATTAGCGTTTCTCCTATTATTAAAAATATATATACTTTTTAATAGAAATAATATTAGATATACAAGTGAGAGAAAGTTTTGTTTCAATAAAGTCAATCATATGAGCACTATACTGGCAAATGATACTTTCACAATCAGTAATTTGGGTTTCATCACCAAACACATGAACATTCCAAGCTAAAATATTGGGATAAAACATAGTTACTGAATAAAAAAAAGAAAAAAATATGGAAAAGAAAGCACGCATATAATCTTACTCATCATACTTTTATTTTTTTAACCGTGAAAGTAGAGGATGGGACAATATTGAGCATAGTAGAAATATTATTTACCATCATAACTATAGGAATACTTCTAATAAAAGCATTTTGAGCAATGTTATTACTCACAACAACCCTAGATTTAACATCAATTGAAAGTGAACTTTCATTTGCATTAGCAATAAATAAAACATGAGGCAAAATAGGCCCTCATTTATATTAGGTAAAGTAGTTTGTAAACTCAAGTTCTGATTCATCTCAATAACAAAATTAAAAAGAGGTTAACCTGAACAACTTTCAGGATCAACAATAATAGTAATAACTACATTAGATTCAATATAATGATCACATTATCGCGAATATTTTTAGTACTACTAGATGATACATCAATAGGAATATTCAACTCAAAAGCACTAATATTACTATTAACATCAAAACCCCCAACAAGAAGAGGATTACTCTTGCTTCTTTGAAATATTTGATTATTATAACTTCTAGTATTACTTCTTCCTCTATGAATAGGAGCCACAACATTAGACTAAACATCCACAATTAAAGAGCAATATTGAGGATTATGATCCAAAGTACAACATGTCTTATAGAGAGAAGGCTTTCATTTGTAAATCACATCTAAGTTATACCCTTGTCCCTTAATATCCAATGAAATTAAATTAGAAACACATGAGTTTACACCTATCTAGATATTAACTCTGGCAAAAGAAAGCCTAAAAAAATTTAGAAGTTAAATTATCAACGACCAACAAAACACCTTTCTGATGTGTGAAAAGATTGATGAATTTCTTTAAATTTTGCACTTATCTTTGAATGAAATTGCACTTTAAAGAAATGTATTCATGTGTTTTTCTTGCAGGTATAACATGTATGAAGTGTGGAAAAAAATGGAAGGAACATGGAGCAAAAAAAAAAAAATTTGAAGAAAAAGCAATTTGTGAAAGCTGAGGCCATGACACCAAGCACTGAGCACCTATGCACCAGCCAACCTTGGAAAACCAAAAGGTTAGTGCCAAGGTGTCAACCACTGGACGCCATGGCCCCAGCTAAGAAGGCCAAGGCCATGACACTAGGTCGATGCAACGCCTAGGCATCCGACCAACAAAGTGCAACCCGATAGGCTGTTGCTTAGGCGCCATCCATTAGGCGCCATGTCTCTAGTTATGAAGGCCAAGGCCATGGCGCCATAATAGAGCGGTGCCTAGGCGCCATACCTAATTCTACATGGTATCGGGCAGTTTGAGTCATCTCTTTGTGGTAGTTCTTAAGCGAACCAAGGTAGTTTTAAGAAGTTAGTATAAGACTTTGAAAGAAGATTGCAGAGGAGGCTGAAGGAAAAAAAAAAAAAAACTCTAGAGCGTCATTAGGGTTAGAGAGGGAGTCTTGGGAGAGATTTTCCTTCATTATTGCGAGAGTTCATAGGCTTGTTTTAACCTTGTGAAAGCAAGTTTAGGGAGTGAATTGTTGTGCTTGTGAGTGCTTGGGTGAAGAGTTTGTAGGAGAAAAGCAAGGGCTTGTGTGGAGCATTCTCAAGGGAGATTGAGGGAGAGAGATAAGTATATTTGTGTTTTGGATTTGTGATTTTCTGAAACACTTTTATATGTTGAATTTCTTTGTATTAATGCATTCTTATTTGTGTTATCCATGCTTTCTGAGTAAATTTTCTTACTTTTACTTATGGTGATGTAGTAGATGTGTATGAATGTGGATAACATGTATGAAACAATTTTTTATTCTATAATTGTGATGATTTTATTCTACACTTAGTTTACTTTTCAAACTGACCAATTGAGACTCAGAAGAGCTATAGTATGAACAACTGTGAAAATCACGTTGAACTATTGGGTATGAATCAAAGTACATTGTAGGGAGATGCAAATAAATAGGGAGATAATTCCATTGGGTTCAAAGTGCGACTTAAGGAATTAAGATCACTTTAACCAAGCCTCTTTGTATGCTCGAAAGATGGTAGAGAGGATTTATGCTTCTATTTGTCACAATACTTTACTTTATTTTGCAATTCTTCCATATATGCACTCTACTATTATCACTGCAAGGAAAAGTAACCTTATTACTTAGAAAGACTAATCACATAGCTTAGTTAGAAAATATGTAGGAGTAACTTTATATAATTGCAGCAGGTTTGTTAGTAAAACTTAAGTATTTCAATATTTCAAACTAAGAATAAATTAAGTAAACTAGAATATTGTCCTACTTTGGCTTCACATTGTTCCCTGTGGGTTTGACATTCCAGACTCTTTAGAGCCCTATATTACTTAAACGATATGTATACTTGCGTGAGAAACCTCAGTGTGTAGAAAAATCTGATTTTAAGAATTTAATCAATTTGAAAAGGAGAAAGCCACGTTTTCTGGTGTCATTACCAGGATTTACATTATTTTGATAACAACTGAGGCGTATCAAGTTTCTGGCGCCATTGCCGGGGATAAAACAGTGAAAAATTTAGGAGAATTTTTAGTTGAACTTGTAGGACATAGATTTGGAGAACTTTTTATTTGTATCATTATCTTTGTTTGTGTAAAAACCTATTAGTTTCCCTTTAGAAGTGAATGCATAGGGCAGGTCCAATTGAATCTGGACCCTTTGATTCAGAACTAGAAAAAAACTATTAGAAAAATTAGAGAACAAATAAAAGTAATGAAATTGAAGAAAAAAATGACTACTAATTAGCATGTTAACATGGATAATCAAGAAGCAATTAATGAAAATCAAATTGTACAAAGACTTTTAAGGGATTATGCGAATCCTACAGCAGATGAAATACACTTAAGTATCCAAACCTCTGCTATAGAAGCCAACCCTTTTGAGCTTAAGTCAGCTATCATCCAAATGGTGCAGAATAACCAGTTTGGAGGAAACCCATTTGAGGATCCAAATCTACATTTAACAAGTTTTTTATAACTTTGTGCCACATTTAAGTATAATGGCTTTTCTAGCAACACGGTTAAGCCTATACTTTTTCCCTTTTCCCTAAGAGATAAAACTAAAATGTGGTTGAACTCATTAGCAACTAGATATATTAAAACGTGAATGAACTAGCCCAAAAATTTCTAGCCAAATATTTTCCGCCTTTAAAATTGATAAAATTGAGGAATGAGATTACTTTATTTTGTCAACATGAAGGTGAATCGATATATGAGGCTTGGAAGCGATTTAAGGAACTTCTTTGGAAGTGTCTGCAACATGCTCTACCAAATTAGTTGATTGTCCAGACTTTAAATAATGGATTTTTAAGATCCCTTTGATCAATTATTGATGTTATTGTGGGTGGCTCGCTCATGTCAAAGTCATTCATTGAAACTTATTCTCTAATAGAGGTGATGACTACTAATAACTTTCAATGGTCTGTTGAGAGAGTAAACCCAAAAAAAGTAGCTAGTATACATGACATGAATGTGCTTACAATTTTAACTTCGCAAGTTGCAGCTATATTGATCACGACTTTTTGTATAAATTTTAATTGCGATGTATTCGATTAGATGTTTAATTTTCTTAATAATAATTATTTTTTTGCAACAAAGGCAAAAATTTGATCCAAAGCAAAAGCTAAGTAAATTCTTTACTATGAAGAAAATAAGAATAAAGATATAATATTTAAAATTGAGATACTACACAAATATACGTATCATTATCAACTAATATAAAACTTTTTGATTAAACCCCGAAATATTGATCCCACAGGGATAAATATAATATGCAACTTCACAAAAAAAAAAATAGATAACAAAATTTTGCTTAGCAAAATATTCTAACTTAAACTCTAGATCCTAAAATAGGAATGAAAGTTCAATTCTTTTTATAAATTTTTTATAATGTAAAATAAAGTAAGCAATTTATTAACTTAATTAAATACTTGTAAGATTAAGAAAATATAAATAAAATATCTTTTTTCTTATCATGAATCAGTAACAAGTATAAAAATTTTGCTGTGGAAGTATTCGAATTGTGTTGTACCAAATATGAGCAATAATATTCTTTACCCTTACTAGAAATGTTATAAAAAACATTGACTAATCTATAGTTTAAATAGTTTTGAAGACCGGTTAGGTAGGGAAGATATTAACTCTCACCTGAGGGCTAACATCTACACATCAACACCCAAACGATAGGACCGAATTAAGGATTTTAGTCTGTCATTCTAAAATCTCCAATTCTACACCCGATAATTTTATTTCCCTATTTATTTGCACCCAACTTCCATGGTCTTTGACCTCTCTGAGTCTTGGATGTAATCTTCACTTTAGTTGTAAAAATTAACATATTTTAACAAATCAATTGGTCAGATTGAAAGTAAATTAAGATCGAAGTGAAAAGATCATCACAACTTCTTTAACATTTTCAAGGCTCAACCAATTCAAATTAGCATTCACAAATCTCAAGACAAGGAGAAAGACAAAAAAAACTACTCAGAACTCATGGGGAAGATAAGACAAAACTCAAAATTTATATATAAAAGTAAAGTCATACAAACTACAATAAATAAATAACACTTATCTCTAATTCCTCCTAAGAAAACTCCTCGAAGTTCCGCTGAATCTCTTCCTTTCTTTACAACACACAAAATTCTTCTTCAAAGCACTCCTCGAAGTTCCTCTGAATCTCTTTCTTTCTTTACAGCACACAGAATTCTTCTTCGAAGTGGAAAGAGGAAGAAATCTCTCACTTTCCCTCCACTCTTACAATCTCTCGAAGAATTCCTCACAATCTAACCCTAAATTGAACTTCTCTACTCTATACAAACAACAAAAACTGAGCGGACACCACCACCCAACTCTTCCTGGACGCTGATGGGTCTCTATTTTCGGCCCCAACCGTTTCTTTTAAGTTATAGAAGAGTTTTTCTAAGAGTTGCCTAAGCATCCCCTAAAAAATCGTCCACATTCAATGCACCTGTTGAGTTAACCACCGATCTCTCCGTTGACGGCCTTGAGGGCGCCGTCGGTGGGCTTTTTAAAATATTTAATCTGAAGCCTTAGGAATATCTCGCCGTCGGCGCCATTGGGCTCGCTGTCGGCGCCCTAGTTCAAATCTTCATATTTTGATCCTTTTTGCTCCAAATTCGCTCCTTTTTGCATCTTTTTGCTCCAATGACTCATACCTGCAACAAAACATCAAAAATACTCTTCTTTAAAGTGCAATATCATCAAAATCATTATAAAATAGGTATAAAAATCTCAACATATTTTTCTTTGGTCATGTAGTCACAAAGATAAAAACTTATCTCAAATTCTCTCCACCAAATGTCTTGAAGTTCCTTTGAATTCTCTTCCTTCACTCACAATACAAACTAAAACTTAAAATAAAATAAAAGGTGGCCGGTGGCTATTACTTGGATGAATGATGACTGTTGGATGTGGATTGGCCTCTTCCTTTGATGATCCAAGTTTTATTTAATAAAAATCCAAGATGTGCTTTGGTGTCTCTTCAAAATGTGTCTTCATTCAATAAATCTTCTAGAAGTTGCCTCTTTTCAAAAGACAATTGGATGAATTTTCGTGTCCGTTAGATATTTTCCATGTTTTTACCAAGGGTTGCTTCAAACACCTCTTCAAAAATTTGTCTAAATTCAATGAATCATCAAATAACTACTTGTGGCGCTTAAGAGCGGGGTACCTGGCGCTTAGGCACAGCTCTCTGTGAATAACTGGCGGGTAAGCGCCAGTCCTAGGCGCTTGCGCCTCAGTTTATTTTTTGCACTTTTTTATTTTTTCTCCAAATTTGATCTTTTTTCACTTCTTTTACCATTTTTCATCTATTTGATTGCACTTGAAAGAAAAACACACAAATACCTTTCATTAAAGCTCAATATCTAAAAAATAAGTATAAAAATGTGTACATAAAGACTGTATATTTTAGGTATATCAACTTGCCACAACTTAATATCCTTAGACAAGTGGTTTAACAGAATTATCCAATCATGAAATCAAAAAAATATTAGGAAAGAATGGTCTGCTAGACTTGATCATGCATTATGGGCTTATAGAACTATTTATAAAGACTATATATTTTAGGTGTATCATATATCTAGGAAGTTAGATCAATTTAAGGCAAGTCAACCTCAATTATCTCCTGTAATTGAGAAAAAAATGTTGGGACAATTGATTGATTCTAACAATACATCACACGAGACTCTAAATGCAATAAACAATCGACCCAACAATCCTTATTTAAATTATTACAACCAAGGTTGGAAGAACCACCCAAACTTTAACTAGAACAATAATTCTGGTGGTAGAACCCAACAAAGGGGTAATAATCAAGAAAATCCTATGGAGAGTTGGAACAATCAAGAAAATCATAATTTCAGGCCAAATTATTCTACTCGATTTAACTAGAATCTCCAATATAAAGAGAAGAAATTGTCATTGGAGGAAGTTGCTTTGCAAATGGGGAATCAATTGCAGAGTTAAGGTAATACTATAAGAAATATTGAGAATCAATTGGGGCAGATTGCTAACTCACTTAGCAATCGACCTCAAGGAACTCCTAACAATACTGAGATTAACTCTAAGGAGAAGAGTAGTGAGCACGTCAAAACTGTGAGTTTAAGGAGTGGAAGAGAGTCAAAGGATGTTACTCGAAAGGACTTTGAAGTTGAAAAGAAGACTGGGGAAACTGAAAAAGCTTTGAAAAATATTTCCAAAGACTTAAAGAAATCAACCTCTCCAACTAAGATCAATCTAGAGAGTCATCTTCCTCCTTTTCCTCAAAGACTGTAATAGCAACATCTGGATCATCAATTATCAAGATTTTTAGAAGTTCTAAGAAATTAACGATTAATATGCCTTTTGCTGAGGCTCTAAAACAAATGCCCAGTTACATAAAGTTAATGAAAGATATCTTCAATAAAAAGAAGAAGTGTGGAGATTACGAGATAGTTGCACCTAGTGAAGAGTGCAACACTATCCTTCAAAAAAAGCTTCCTCAAAAGTTGAAGGATCCTGGGAGCTTTATGATCACTTGTGCAATAGGACAAAAGTTTTATGAAAAAGCTTTATGTGATCTCGAAGCAAATATAAACTTTATGTCATTATCTATTTTTAGAAGGTTAGGCCTAAGAGAATTGCCTCGTACTATTATAACTCTTCAATTGGCTGATCGATCGATCACATATCCGAAAGTGGTTATAGAAGATGTTTTTGTCAAAGTGGATAAATTTATCTTTTTAGTGGATTTCATTGTGTTAGACATAAGGAAGATTAAAAAAATTCCATCATATTATGTAGACCTTTTCTAGCCACTAGAAGAGCAATGATAGATGTGCAGAAATGTGAATTGACAATAAGAGTTAACAATCAAGTAGTTATGTTCAATGTATTAAAATCTATGAAATACTCTTCTAAAGAAAATGATGTACTTATTTCCAAGAAAATTATGAAAATAAAACTAAAGAGCAAGAATTGTGTGAGGAAAAGGTTTTTGATTATCAGGATGAGTCTGCTCTTCTAGTTACTATTTATATACATTTTATACAAGAAAAGTTCAAGAACCTGGATATAACAGAAAATGCTAAACCTCTTTTTCCTTCAATTAAGGAACCCCTGGATCTTGAGATGAAGTCACTTCCCAAGTACCTAAAATATGCTTACTTGGGGAAAGTCAGCCACTTTACCTGTAATCATACCTCAAATTTGACTCATTTATAAGAGAAGAAGTTCATGGAAACTTTAAGGAATTATAATAAAAGCTATCAGATAGACCCTAGCTGAAATCAATGGGATAGTCCTTCTATATGTATGCATGGGATCTTGATGGAAGATAAACATAAACCCAGGGCAAATCCTCAAAGGAGATTAAACCCAATAATGAAAGATGTTGTCAAATAAAAATTTTTAAAATAGCTTGATACAAACATTAGCTATCTGATTTCAGATAGTGCTTGGGTAAACTCTATCCATTGTGTCCCTAAAAAGGGGGAGTAATAGTGTCTGATAATGAGCAAAATGAATTAATTTTTACATGCATGTTATTGGGTGTTTCATATAAATTGATTAGTGTAAATTAAATGCTGCCACTAAGAAAGATCGATTTCCTCTACCTTTTTTGGACCAGATGTTTGATAGTTTAACTAGCCATCATTTCTTTTGCTTCTTAGATTGATATTCAAGGCATCATCAAATACCAATAGCTCCAGAGGATCAATATAAAACAACATTCACAAGTCCTTAAGGGACTTTTGCTTTTCGAAGAATGCCCTGTGGATTATGTAGCACACAAATAACATTTCAACGTTGTATGATGCCAATTTTCAGCAACCTAATTAATAAAGGATTAGACATTTTCATGGATGATTTCTTAGTGTTTGACCCTACATTTGACTCATGTATGAATCATCTTTCAAAGGTGATTAAACGCTGTGAAGAGAATAATTTTGCTCTCAATTGTGAGAAATGTCAATTTATGATCTTTGAATGAATTGTTTTAGGGCATAAAATATCTAAGAAAAGGATGGAAGTAGACCCAACTAAAGTGCAAGTAATTGAAAAACTGCCACCACCCACTAATGTGAGGGGAGTTCGAAGTTTTATTAGACATGTTGGATTTTTTAGACGCTATATAAAAGATTTCTCTAAAATTGCTAAACCTTTGGGCCAACTCTCGGAAAAAGATGTCCTATTTAATTTTTATCAAGAATGTTTTAAAACCTTTAACACTCTGAAAGAGAAATTAGTCACAGCTTATATAATTGTTTCACCTGATTGGGATAAATCATTTGAGTTGATGTGTGCTTCAAGTGACTGTATAATTGGAGCAATTTTATGATAAAAATATATAACAAAGTCTTTAGGGTATATATTATCTTAGTAAGACTATAAATAAAGCTCAAATTAACTACACTATTACTGAAAAGGAGTTTTTAGCGATAATATACATGTTTGATAAATTTAGACATCATCTGATTAGAACCAAATACATAGTTCATACTGATTATTCTGTTATTTGATATTTGATTACTAAAAAGGATGCCAAGCCTAGATTAATCAGATGGGTTCTTTTAGTGCAAGGATTCGCTATTGATTTAGCAGATCAAAAAGCATCTGAAAATCAAATAGTGCATCATTTATCAAGACTTATTCATGAAAATTCTTGTACTTATGAAGAAGATATTAATGAGAATTTTCTTAACAAGAAAGAATTTTTTCCATGAAGTCATATATTACTTTTGGGATGAACCATATTTATGTAGGAAATGCAAAGATCAGGTTATAAGGTGTATACATATAGAAGAAACCTACAAAATTAATTGGAAGTGTCATAAATCTGAATGTGGTGGGCATTTTGGAGTTTATAGAACCGCTTCTATGATTTTACAATCTACATTTTACTGGTCTACTCTATTTAAGGAGGTTAATATATAAATAAATTAGTAGGGTTTTAGTTTGTGGAGGGATATTATGTAAATTTATTATTTTGACTTAATCCACTATGCCTCAAGGTTCAGAGTTGTTAGTCATGTTCTACTATTATTTGTATATGAGTTTATCAAAGTGATTGGTTAAATTTTAGAGTTCTTGAATGTTTTAATTTTATTAAATTCGATTAGGGTAAGAGCATGTTCATAATTTCAAGAGAAGCTATAAACACACCCAAGTTTATCTTCTTAAACTTATGAGTTCTATTGTTTAGTTGATTGTTTGATTAATGACTTGTAGTTAAGTTTTTTATTAGTCAATGAGTTTTAATTTAGGGATTAAAGCATTAATAAGGGCATACATGTAATTTTTTAAATTTACAAACACACATTTAATTAATTCGTGTCAATCAATTTTGTTATGATGATGTAATACAATTGATCAATCAATTATTTATGTTCAAAGTATTATGATTATTTATCTCCTAAGGTTTGAATTTAGGTTCTCAAAGGGTTATTAAGGGTGCATTGACAATTTAACATTTAAGCATGCCTTTAATTAAATTTATGTTGCTCATTTTATTTATAGTTTGGTTATATGATTGATCAATTAATCATTTATGTTCATGTTGTTATAAGCCTTATCTATTATGGTTTTGATTTTAGGGTTTGAATGTAATAAGGGGTATACTTGCATGACTTTTCATACTTTATTAATCATGAGTTATTAAGTTTGATTGCCTAACAAATTTTTAATCAACTTTTATTTGAATTTTATGTGTTTTAATGTTTTTGGAAAATGTCCAAATCACCCCTCAGGGTAAGTTTTTAAATTCCCAATTTTTCTTAAGTTTAATTTTATTTTGATTAATTTTGTTTTAACGAGTTTAATAATTCTCCCAAAAAAGTTTGAAGAAGTAAATTAATCATTTTTTTCTTGATTTAACATATTTAGGTTTGTTGAATCATTATAAGGTGTAATTTTTATAACTTGGGTATTTACCAAATTACCTTTTTTATGTGATTTTTATGTTTTGACTTGTTAATTAACTTACCCCTTTTAATTATTGAGTTTATTTGGTTCTTTTATTTAAAATTTCCAAGTAAATTTCTTTATTTTGAGTTAGTTTTTGGAGACAAAGGGGCTAAATTATAAAATTTCAATTTTACAAATTTACCCACCCATATATTTTAGATGATTTTTAATTTTTAGAGGACAAAATGGTGATTTTAGAGTGTTGGTTCATAGCTTTATATGTCATCTTTAATTCCCAATTGAGTTTGTATTTCTGGGAATTACATTTTAATTTTTGTAATTATTATTTTAATTAATTGTCAGTTTTATTTAAAATTTGGGTTTGAAGTATAGAGGAGGTCTCTGACCTTAAAACAATCAGGGGAAGTCCCCGAGGTCAAAAGGCATAAGCCCCCAGAAATTCGNTTATGTTTTGACTTGTTAATTAACTTACCCCTTTTAATTATTGAGTTTATTAGGTTCTTTTATTTAAAGTTTTCAAGTTAATTTCTTTATTTTGAGTTAGTTTTGGAGACAAAGGGGCTAAATTATAAAATTTCATTTTTACAAATTTACCCACCCATATATTTTTGATAATTTTTTAATTTTTAGAGGACAAAATGGTGATTTTAGAGTGTTGGTTCATAGCTTTATATGTCTTCTTTAATTCCCTATTGAGTTTGTATTTCTGGGAATTACATTTTAATTTTTGTAATTATTATTTCAATTAATTATCAGTTTTATTAAAAATTAGGGTTTGAAGTATAGAGGTGGTTTCTGACCTTAAAAAAATCAGGGGAAGTCCCCGAGGTCAGAAGGCATAAGCCCTCATAAATTCATTTAATTTGGTTTTATATTTTAATTCAATAATTTAATTACTTATTAAGTTTTTAATTAATTTTAAAAATTATACTGAATTAATTTACCATGTTTTTATTTTTTATTGATTCCCCTTTTTTACCTGAGTTTAATGCATTTTATTTCTTATATTTTCTCATTTGTATTTAATTTTATATTAGTTTTTGAAGTTTATAAGATTTCTTTGATTTCTTTAATCTGAAATAAATCATATTTTCTCACTTAAGTGATGAAGCACCCCATCAGCCTTGTATCCATTGAAACTCCAAGCAGTGTGTTTTGATTTAGTGTGCTTTTCACGTAGACATCGTGCTGGCTTGCGATCCGCTGCCCTGGTCCTTCCATGCACCTTCATTTGATCTAATCCATGCCATTCACTTCTAATACACCAAAAATGATGACATTCAATACAAAAAATTAGTTATTACCACAGGTTAAATATCATCGGTAAACATAAAAATCATAGGTAATATATCTATCGACGGTTTAGTGATGGCTAAATTGACATAGCAAAAATTCTTTTCAATAATAAAATTATTGTTAGATTTAACAATTGTTTATATTAATTGATGTGTATCAAATGGACCATAACCATCGCTAGAAATCAAAAAGCACATCATGTTTAACCGTAGCTTGACCACCGATTATATAATCGACATATATGTTCGTAGGACTTACTGTTGTTAGGATATTGAAGATCGATAATCTGTGTTAATTTTTTTTTTTGAATTTTTGGATCAAATATTGTCTATGACCATAGCTACACCAAACCTTGCATAAGTTTATTTTTTTTTCAAATTTTATTTTCGAAGTGGAAAACCAATCATGACCTCAAAAAATGTTCTTAGAAGAAAGTATTTCATGTGATGAAACTTTTTCACTAAATCCTCCAATACAAAGTCTAATTTCTAGTGCAAAAATAAAAATATACTTTGAAATCTAATTTGTCAATTCTAAAATAAAAATTCAATTCAAAATCTAGTTTGCTTTTCCAAAATGAGAATCATGACAATGGAAATTAGATTTCAAAGTGATTTTTTATTTTGGAAATGAAAATTAGATTTGAAGTGAATTCTCATTTTGGAAATGGAAATTAGACTTCGCGAAGGCAGAAGCATTGAATACTCTTACATCGTATAAAATATTTTCTTCTAAGAAAATACTTTGAGGTTTGTAATTAATCGCGTAAGGGGCTGCGACAATGAGAATGATTAGTTCTATGATTGACTTTATAGTTGAATAAATAAATAAATATATATGTGAAAGGGTTAGAGTAGCTATAGTTGCAGATAGTAATAGATGTAGACGTTGAAAGTTTAAAAAAGTCATAGAAATTGTTTTTTTGAATTAAAACNTTCGTTTAATTTGGTTTTATATTTTAACTTTAATAATTTAATTACTTATTAAGTTTTTAATTAATTTTAAAAATTATACTGAATTAATTTACTACGGTTTTATTTTTTTATTGATTCCTCTTTGTTACCTGAGTTTAATGCATTTTATTTCAGATATTTTCTCATTTTTATTTTAGTTTTTGAAGTTTATATGATTTCTTTGATTTATTTAATTTGAAAAAAAAATCATATTTTATCACTTAAGTGATGTAGCACCCCATCAGCCTTGTATCCATTAAAACTCCAAGCAGCATGTTCTGATTTAGTGTGCTTTTCACGTAGATATCACGCTGGCTTGCGATCTGCTGCCCTGGTCTTTCCATGCACCTTCATTTGATCTAATCCATGCCATTCACTTCTAATACACCAAAAATGATGACATTCAATACAAAAAAATTAGTTTTTACCAATGGTTAAATATCATCTGTAAACATAAAAATCATAGGTAATATATCTATCAACGGTTTAGCGACGGCTAAATTGACATAGCAAAAATACTTATCGATAATAAAATTATCGATGGATTTAACAACTGTTTATATTAATTGATGTGTATCAAATGGACCAAAACCGTAGCTAGAAATCAAAAAACGTGTCATGTTTAATCGTAGCTTGACCACCGGTTATATAATCGACGAATATGTTCGTAGGAAACATGTTGCACTTTCGTCTGTGAGGTTCTTTCAATAAAATATGTCATGTTTAATCATAGCTTGACTGTAGATTATATAACTGGCACATAAGTCCGTAGAAAATGGGTTGCACTTCCATCAAAAAAGTGTTGCAGTTCTATCGTTAATATGCCACACAACCATAGGTTAACCGAGGAAATTTATCGATGGTTTTATTCATAACAAAAGTACAACATTTTGTATGGATATTACTTGTTCAATAGACTATCAGTAAGCCATCAACATATAATTAGGGGTTGCATAAAATCGTCGATTAGCCGTCGAAAACCCGTACCATCAGAAAATAAAATTTAAAACTCTCTTTCAACACTACAATCTACACATGCAATCACAACAGTGTAATCAAAACACAACACAACACTATAATGAAAATAATTAATGCATAAATCATACAAAATAAAAGAAAAATAATTGAATTAAACTACACAAAATGTACAACTGAATAATAAAACTAAAAAATTTCTTAACATACAAACAAGCAAAAAAGTACCCCTGACTGATCCTCCTCATCCTCAAGTGTCCTCTCATCATTAGCATCCTCCTCATCCTCATCCTCATCCTGAATTGGGTCCTACCTTTTTTGCAGTTCAGAACGCAGCAACACTTCGATCTCTAACCTCATCTCCGACCTCAGGGTGGCAACCTGGGTAGCAACCTCAACAACAACCTAGCGACACATCTCCTCCTTCTGTGTAGTGGAAGTAGATGCATCAGATATGCTAAAGGTCGAACAGAAATCATAGGTTGGCGCCTAGTACTCCAACCCCGTAAACCCTGCCCTTCTTCTTCCCGTTGACATCCTCCCTCCAGAGGTCATACTTAGAAGGATCATGAAATGTGCCCGAACCACAACTCGACTGCTGAGACTGGCTCTCCATGAACCTCTAGAAGGCTTCTTACAAAACATATGATTAACAAAAGTGAGACTAAATAAATTTCATGACCTTGATGTACGTATATTCATATTTACCTTGAAAACAATTAACACATTTTAAAGTTCACTCGTTAGGATACTGAAGATCGATAATCTGCGCTAATTTTTTCTTTTGAATTTTTGGATCAAGTATTGTCTATCATCATAGCTACACCAAACCTTGCATTAGTTTATTTTTTTTCAAATTTTATTTTCAAAGTGGAAAACCAATCATAATCTATGTATTCTTGTCTCCATGAACTCCATACGTGATTAA
The DNA here is from genome assembly GCA_002079205.1 of Phalaenopsis hybrid cultivar. Lineage (NCBI taxonomy): Eukaryota > Viridiplantae > Streptophyta > Magnoliopsida > Asparagales > Orchidaceae > Phalaenopsis > Phalaenopsis hybrid cultivar. The sequence continues at coordinate 4,979 of JXCR01138407.1, read as the reverse complement.
CTGCACATCTCAAAATATGTTCTTAGAAGGAAGTATTTCATGTGATGAAATATTTTCACTAAATCCTCCAATACGAAGTCTATTTTCCATTGCAAAAATAAAAATTTACTTTGAAATCTAATTTGTCAGTTCCAAAATAAAAATTCAATTCAAAATCTAGTTAACATTTCCAAAATGAGAATTATGACAATGGAAATTGGATTTCAAAGTGATTTTCTATTTTGGAAATGAAAATTAGATTTGAAGTGAATTCTCATTTTGGAAATGGAAATTAGACTTCGCGAAGGCAGAAGCACTGAATACTCTTACATTGTATAAAATATTTTATTTTAAGAAAATATTTTGAGGTGTGTAATTAATTGCGTAAGGGACTGTGACAATGAGAATGATTAGTTATGTGATTGACTTTATAGTTGAATAAATAAATAAATATATCTATGAAAGGGTTAGAGTAGCTATAATTGCAGATAATAATAGATATAGACGTTGAAAGTCTAAAAAAATCATAGAAATTGTTTTTTCTTAAAATAAAACAATGATTATTGCTTGAAATTGATTGATTTTAATTTCAACTCTAATAAAGAACGAATCAAAATAAATGACCCCAGCTTCGAGCTAAACATTTTGGATTAACTTTCTTTAGAGACGACCACGATTAAGCTTTAATTCAAAACGTTAATAGCCTACTGAAGCTGTTAGAGCTATCAAAGATCTATAATCGATAAATATTTTTTCATATTTAATCTCTAATATTATCTATGACTTTTCACTTGGAGACAAAATATGAAACAAATATATTTGTGAGAGGGCTGGCGTAGCAATAATGACACACCCTATTAGAGGGAGTCATTCTAATGGATTGCGAGTAAATGTTCGACCGATTAATGATCTTCGACATAACTAATATTACTAAGATGATAAATTGTCCGACTTCGAGACGAGATGATATAGGTTCCAAATAAATTCGATCCAAAATTTTGGCATGTAGCTCGACATGTTTATTTGAATCCAAGTTTCATGTACGACTCAACTTTCTAAGCATTCTCATCTCAACAACACTTAAATTTACTTTATTCTTCTTTTTTAAAGGCCAACATCTTGTGACATAGAGCATTGCAGGCCTCACAACCATCTTATAAAACTTTCCTTCAAGTTTAAGCAGTATTTTCTATCACACAATAGGTCAGATGCATTCATCTGCTTCATCCAACCAATATGAATCCTATAATAACACCCCCATCTATGTCACCATCACTTTGAACAAGAGATGCGAGATATCTAAAACATTCACACCTTTTAATGATTTGATCACCCATAATTACAACTCTACCACTAGAGCTACTGTTGCTAAAATTACATTTCATTTATTCAGTTCTGGATCTACTCAAACGAAGGCCTTTAGATTCAAATGTCGACCTCCATAATTTAAGTTTTTTTCTTAAACTCTTTCATAGTCATATCACAATAAGGATATCACCGATGAAAAGTATACACCAGGTACATTCTCTTGTAAATGTCTAGTAAGAGCATACATAACTAAGGAGCTGTTTGGCAATGGTTTATTTTAAGTTAAATAAGATTTAGTAAATTTTGTAAATTTGAATTTACTAAATCCTGAATGAAAATTGCCCATCCTTGATTGAGTGAATTTTAACTTTATCAATTTTAATTTTGAGTAAATTTGAGAATTTTAATGATTTTTTTTTAATTTCAATTTTGATGATTTTAATTGTTTAATTTTAATTTATGATTAAAGTTTGAAGTTTCTATTTTAATTAATTTAATTTTTCAATTTGATAATTTTTTAAGAGATAAACATTATCTTAGGTCAAGGTGAACCTCATACCATATGAGCTCTCTCTGAACATATGAAAGTGTTATCTAAGTGTTTGTGAAGAACAAGTGCAAAGTGAGAAATAAAAAGAGGACCTAAGACTCTAGGATTAAAGGTTCACTTAAGGCACTTTCAATCTTATAGAAACTCAACTCAAGTCTCAAATGTCTTGATTCTAACAAATCAACCAATGCAAAGGGTTTTGAGTCAAGCATATTGAACCACAATGAGTGAAGATAAGTTTGAATTTTACCTTGGTATTGTTTCTTTCATTAGCCCCCTAGGATATCCACTAAGAAAATCATAATGCTAGATCCTAAGTTCTAGAGAGAGAGAGGATACAATAAGATATAACTCATACAAAAATGAGGTCAACACTATTGTCCCTCCTCCTTCTACTTTTGAAAACCCTAGTGGTCTTTATATCCCTTCTCTTCTGATATGTTTGCGTGGGTTAAAGCCTTTGCCTCATTGATTTCACATGGGTCTCTCTTCCTTTTCCCCTTTCCCTTCTTCTAACATTTCTATCATCGGTCTTCAGTCAAAGCTTAATTAGAAAATTCTAGTTTCTTCTTAGATTCCTATTCCCACTAATTTCTCCCTCTCTTTCATTCCTCCTTTAGGCTAGAAGATTTCTTTTTCGAATGAAGAAATTGAAGAAGGTTTGAGACAAAGGAATTTAGCTTTCATGGGTTGGGTCAAAGTCCCTTTTATGGTAATTTTTTGCAAGCTATTCACAATATATAAAAATTTTGAGATAATCTTAATCTCATTTTACCATACGTTTTTTTTTCTTTCAAGTTTAACTATGTTGAAGATTATGAAATGATTTTGAACAAGAGTCTTTTTAACTTTAAGAAATGGACTTTGACTTCAAGCTGGTGAAGGAAGATTATTGTGAGGTGCCTGTTTGTATTAAACTTTTGAATATGCCCTTATGTTGTTGTTATAAAAAAGGGATTTCTTAAATAGCTAGTAGTATTGGTGTTCCTTTAGTTGTTGATCCTTTTACAACCAAAGGAAACCGTTTTAACTAGTTTAAGTTTAATATTCAAATCAATGTTCATTCTTCTCTTTCAGATTTCATTATTGTTTTAGTTAAGAGCCAAGATATTATGATTTCAGTTATCTATGAGCAGAAGTATAACCTATGTAAACTTTGTGGCAATATCGGCATGATCCTTATTTATGCTCAAAATCTCCAAATTATAAACCCTTTTATTTTTTTCCCTATTCATGGGAGGAATTGAATAAATCTTAGTCTAATTAATTGTTTTCTAAAAGTAAAAGTAAGGCCCTTATCACAATATTGGTGATATGCCTCCATTTTCTTCCTATACTCAACCTAACCTACTAAAATTGCTCTAGATATTAATAATGTTTCCTCCTTCTCTACTCATAACTTGGAATCATCTACTAATGTTCACATTGATGTTCAAAGGGAACCCCTAATATTTGTCAGTGATGCCAACAACCTCTTCTCTTTTGCTTCTACTGCTCTTTTTTCTTCTATTTTGTCCTCTTCTAAAGGAAAGAAAAGAAAGAAGAAAATGAGTTATTTTCATTTTAATTAATTTATTTTATTTCTAAATATTTTTGCTTGGAATGTGCGCAAGTTCTATGATGATATTCATGTCAATGGCTATAGAAGTCTAGTTAAAAAGAATCATGTGGATATAATATGTAAGTTTAAAACTAATTTGTCTTTTTTTTACTTTATGATCGTCTCACCTTTTCTCTCTATAAGCTTTTTCGAATTTGTCTGCCATTTCTATTAGGTTTTATTCATTCATACTCAATTTATTTACGGTACAATCAGCTACTCAATTTGGATTCATTTTTAGCTCATTTTGATGCCTTTGTTTTATGCAATATTACAAGGATAATGACATCTCCAATGATGCTGTTCGACAAAAGTTATTTCTATTTTCTCTTAGAGACAAGACTAAGACATAACTTAACTCATTATTACGAGAACCATAATTAGTTAGAATTACATGGTCTAGAAATTTTAGCTAAATATTTTTTATCTTACTAAACTGTCAAGCTTAGTAATGACACTGTCTCTCTCACCCACATGAATAATGATCCAACTTATGATGCATCTAATTTTACACTTGTCTTCAACTATAAAATAAATAAAATTATTAATCCTCATGTATTTAACAAATCTTTTGTTGATTTTAATTATTTTAATTAAAATACATTAATATATCTAAATTAATATCAAGCATAAAAATCTAAAATTTGAAATATAATTTATTCTATTTGTAATTTTTGTGAGTGATATAATTCTCAAAATTAATTTAGAAATTGAAAATCTTAAAAGAATCATAATACATTCCAATTTTGCTGGTAAGGAAAATAACAATTGAATAATATCTAGGTTGTAAAAGCAAAGTTAATATTTTTGGGGGAGATAACTGCATTTTGCCAATGTGAATCAATTAAAAAAAAAAACAAATTAATTCATAAGAAAATAATATGCATTGCATTTTATATTTCCTACAAAAAATCTATCAAAATATATCACACTCATGCAAGCCACATTAATTTGTAATAATAATAAGGAAGATTTAGATACATGCACTCAATTTCTATGGACTTACATATTTAATATATAAACTTCAATATGTACATGTAATGTTATCTTACTTATAAATGAATGTGTGTATTTCATTTTTTGAAAAATTAAAATAATAATATTTTTGATGTAATATGAAAATTTTGAATGTTGTAAAAGCCCAAAAAAAAATTGAGTTTAAAATATGTAAACATCTGACTCTAATCATTTACATACATTCATACATTCCAATACGTATTTCTATATCTAACATCCAATCCAAGAAAATGCGGTTGGTCTCCACCGTGATAACAGTAATGTTCATCAAGTTCATTGTTGGCTTTAAGCTATATATACTCCGGCTGAATGGAGGCAAGTCAGTAATCAGTACTATTGACTCCCATCCAAGGGCAGAAGAGGCGGCCACAGCAACCTCCGTCTCACACTGTCAAACTTTTTGTTTGCAGCATCTTCTGTCCTGGAAACCCAGCAGAAACCAGAACTTGGCCTCCACACGAACAAAACCCCACCTTTTCTTTCCTCTTCTTCTTGCTCATTTCCACCTCGCTCTCATCGCCGATC